>JAHLGO010000090.1:4453086-4491344 GCA_020615895.1 Ceriops decandra
AAGTTCTCGACTTCTCCCTAGGATATACTAGTTTGTGATACTGAGTGGGGGGGTGAATTAGTATCACCACAATTCGCATACGTTGAGTATGCCAATACTCACCTTCACTTTCTTCCTCATCATCATCATCCTCACTGGATGATTCTTCCTCTTCTTTTATCTTCAAGTGCTTTATAGCTTTGAAAGCTGCCTCCTTTGATACTTTCGATGTTAAGGAGCTCTCAATTGACTTTATCCTCATCTCATATGTAATGAGATTGCACTGGAGATCATACAGAGACATAGAATTGAGATCTTTACTTTCCTCTATGGCTGCTACCTTTGAGGCAAACCTCTTAGGCATAATTCTTATAATCTTCTTCACAACAAATGAGTCCTTCTTGTTCTTCCCATGACTTCTCAGGTCGTTCACAGCATTAATAATCCTGGTGAATAACTCTTGGACTATCTCATTCTTTTACATTCTGAGAGATTCATATCTCTCCTTGAATACTTGAAGCTTAGCTTCCTTCATTCTGCCATCACCTTCATAGATTTTCTGCAATCTGTTCCATATCTCCTTGGTAGATTTGCAATCCATAACTTTAGCATACTCAACATCTGTCAATGCTGAAATGATGACGTTTAAGGCCTCCCCATTTATCTCAAACTGCTTTAACTCCTCTGGGGTTGGGTATTTACTTTCTTCCGAAGCCACAAAACCCTCCTGTATGCATTTCACCATGTTCATGCCCATGGTTGCAAATTCCACTTGTATTCTTGCTTTCTTTATATGGTAGTTGGTTCCATTGATGATTGGAACCTTCTTGCTATAAGTGGTGCTAGTGCTGGTATCGGATTCCATTTCTTAATATGTTAAACAAGTCAAACTTCTAGATCCCTTCAAATTAGTACACCAAGCTGTTAAGTTTTAAACTGGTGAACCAGTGCTCTGATACCAATTGAAGTTCTCGACTTCTCCCTAGGATCTACTAGTTTTTGATATTGAGAGGGGGGTGAATCAGTATCACCACAATTCACAATTCGCAGGTAAGTGAACAACTTCAACCTCTTCTTAAAAGCAAACTCTTTCTTAGACTCGACTAAGGTAGATCTATTGCTACCTACTAATCACAATAGTCCTCAAAGTCACCTTTCAGACACCTTGTCTAATAGACCATTCAGATGTTCTTGTTTAGGTCTTCATTAGGTTATGGATTGGCTGATACTTTAGTTGTGTTCACAACTCAATTCAAAATATAGAACGTAAAGCAAATTAAGGACACATGAGATTTACGTGGTTCTGTCAACGTGATGTACATCCACAGTGGTAGGGACTCTCCCTTACCGAGACTATCCACTATACTTGTAAATATAGGTTACAATGGATGTCTTTAATTCTCTGCTCCTTTCATTATTGCAATTACTAAGCAAGTACAATACAAAGAGTGTCACTTACTATATCTACCCTTCTTCTAAGTTGTCTTGCCTCTATTGAATTGAAAGGCTACTCCACTGCCGCTTAGAAGTTCATCGCAATGCTTTCTAATCTTTCTTGAAGAAGTCTGAAAATACGTTGAGTTCTTTCAAAGCTTCACTGAATTCCTTCTCTACGTTGTTTCACACAACTCCTGCTTTCATCATCTTACTGTCTCCCCGTCTTCTTGTCTCAAGGCTTTACTGTTTTACGGCTCGCTTGTCCATTTCTCTCTCTCTCTTGCTATCCAGCCAAATTTCTCTCTTCTTGCCGGATTTCTCTCTCTTACCGTCAGATTTCTCTCTTACTGGATTTCGCTTTTCAGTTCATCGTCGGGTTTCTCTCTCTTCCAACTGATCTGCTCCGATTTGGTAGTCGGGCTTCTCTTTTTTCCCAATCTTGCCATATAGGTCTTTGTCGTCCACCCACCTTCGGCCGTCCAGCCGTGTCGGGTTTCTCGCTTCGATGGTCTAGTTTTTCACTCTCTTATCACCTTCCTCAATTGCCTTTCGGCTGTCTTACATTCAACGTTCAACCCCCCTTCGGCCGCCTCCATCTCTCTCAATGTATTTGCCATTTTTGCTCGATTTTTTGACCGTCGATGGCTGCATTTTCTTCTCCTTCCCGTCAACGGCTACTCAAATGTTTCGGTCGTCCACCTTTGTTCTTTGTTCAACTTGGCCATCGACCGTCTCTCTCCTTCTTTCGACGAATTCATTTTCTCTCTGTTCTTCTTTTTTTTTTTGCTCTCTTCGTCCGTCAGCAACTGTTCACGACGATTGTACTGTTCATGAAGGCTACTCTTTTTTTTTGCAAGTGGTGTTCTTTTGTGTAGGGTTTGGTGTTCTTTTTGATTGGTCGATTGTCTAGGTTTTGCTGAATGCTCAATATTGCCGACTCTTCTTCTTTTTGCCGTGTATTCAATTGTATTGGCCTTCATTTTTGTCTTCCAAGGTCTTTATATATCTCTTCCATGAAACCCTAATAGGGCTTATGTGGCCAATTTACATTTTTGCCCTTATGCGGTAGATTTACTTTCTTGTCCCTCCATGCGGATTTGTGTTTTTGCCCTTCCATATGGATTTACCTTCTTACCCTTCTATGTGGCTTTACTTTCTTGCACACTTAAACCTAGTTGACAACAATTACAACCCATATAAGGCTGTGGATACTTTTGCTTTCAACTAGCATACTTGCTTTTGGAACAAGTTATTTAGTGACTGTACACATTGAGTGATCATTCTCCAACAAAGGTTTCATTGTAAACTCTTAATAAACTTCCTAAATAAGGGTGGGATACCCTTAAAGTGATCTGAAGATCATTGCAAGTGGTTAAGGAGTAATCCTTCTACAAGTGGTTAAGGAGTGATCCTTTTATAACCAAATTGTATCCCTTTATAACAAGAGTAGATTGTGTAATTTAGGAGTGATCCTATTATACCGTGGATGTAGCTCACACATTATGGGTGACCCATGTAAAAATTATCACGTGCTTGGGTGCTTACACATTAATTTCTATTTGTACGATCATGTTCACATGAAGAAGAAGAATAAAAAGTTGATCATCGACTTTAATAAGTCGTAGAGGTTAAATTTGGATCAATTTGTAAATAGAGTATATCTCATATTGATTCACCCCCCTTGTAAGTGTGAGACCTAAAACAGTCCTCATCATCATTCATAGGAACAATGGTAATGTCTAGCTTACCATGCCAATTGCTAATTTGGACAGCTTCTCCTTCCGTTATGCCATGAATTGGCTTTGCCTTGGAATTAACTGCTTTGATAGTGCTAACTCCTTTTGTAAGTTTAAGGGCTAAACGTTTGGCCTCTTGTACATCTATGAAGTTATGTGTGGCTCTTGTGTCTAGTATAGCACACACAATGTTACTTTCAATGTCCATATCAACACATCGAGAACATAGTTGTAGTGTGCTGGGATAGCAGCAATGGTGTGAGAAAATAGCCATGAGGATAGCAATAGTGGTGCGAGAAGATAGTCGTAGTGTGCTCGGATAGTAGGAACAGTGCATGTGGATAATAGCCACAATGTGTGCAAACAGCAGTAATGCGTACAGATAAAAGCAACAGTGCGCGCAAACAACAGGAGCAACACTTGTAGACAGCTAGAGCAATGTGTACGGTAAGCAACTGTAGTGTGTGTAGATAGCAAGAGCAGCGTGTGCAGAGTGCATACAGACAGTAATAGTAATGCAAGTGGACAGCAGTAGTTGCGCATGCAGATAGTAGTAGAGCAGGTAGATAACAATAGCAGCACGAGTAGATAGCAGTAGCGTGCTTAAATAACAGGAACAACGCATGTGGATAGCAGCTACAACACATGCGAACAACATCAATGCATGCGGATAGAAGTTGCAGTGCATACGGACTGTGGGAGCAGCATATATGGACAGTAGGAATAGTGTGTGTGGTAAATAGTCACAGTGTGTGCGAACAATAGGAGCAGTGTGTGTAAATAGTAGTAGCAGCATAAGTGGACAATAGGAGTAGTGTGCATGGACAGCAACAGCAGTGCATGTGAAAAACATTAGCAGCATGCACAAACAACAATGACACCATGCATAGATAGTAGGAGCAGTCAAAGGAATATCAATTACAGTGCACGTAGAAGGAGAATATCCATTTTTTGCTTTAATAGTTTGGTCATATTAAGTGATTGTTCTCCAAGAAAGGTTTCACTATAAACTCTTAATAAAATGCTTGAATAAGGATGGGATACCGTTGGAGTGATCGGGAAATCATTGTAAGTGGTTAAGGAGTGATCCTTGCACAACCAAATTGTATCCCTTGATAACAAAAGTGGATTATGTGATTTAGGAGTGATCCTATGACATCTTGGACATAGCGCTCACATATTGTGGGTGATCCACGTAAAAATTATCATGTGTGCTTGGGTGCTTAAGCATTAATTTATGTTCGTACGATCATATTCACATAAAGAAGAAAAATAAAAAAATTGGATCATCAACTTCAACAAGTCGCAAAGGTTCAATCCAGATTGATTTGTAAAAAGAGTATATCTCACACTGATTCACTCCCCTTCTCAATATGAGACCTAAAATGGTCCTCATTATCGTCCATAGGAACAATGGTAAAGTCTAGCTTACCATGTCAATCGCTAATTTGGATAGCTACTCCTTTTACTATGCCATGAATTGGCTTTGCCTCAGAATTGACTGCCTTGATAATGCCAACTCCCTTTGTAAGTTTGAGGCCTAGACATATGGCCTTTTGTACATTCATGAAGTTATGTATGGCTCTCATGTTTATCATGGAGAGAGTACCAAAGTGTTAAATAGCCCGTAAATTAACTTGAGGCTTCTCTTTAGGCCTTTCTTTATTGAGCTCTACCACAATGGCATTTATTTCCTTGCGATTAGGGCAATCCTTAACCCAATGTGGTTTGTCATAAATGAAGCATGACTTTGGAGGTCTGTTGGCATAACACTTGCCCGAAGAATTCTTGGCTTGCCACTTGAGGATTTTTGGTGTCCACCCTCCTTATGGCTTACTTCTCTTTTCTGTCTGCTCTTCTTTACCCCACTTTTGTTAGAGTTAGGCTTTTTGCTCTTAGAATAGGTAAAGTAGTTGACGAGTGTTTCGGTGACAACAATGGCATCGTCTAAAGTCTGCATGTTACACCTATCTAGTTTTACTCTTACCCAATCCTTTAAGCCATCTTAAAAGTGGAAGAGGAAGTCTTTATCAGACAGATTAGAGTAGTGAATTCCTTAATGTAGTCAGAAACGCTACTTGTTTGCTTGAGGTGATGAAACTTCCCTTTAACTTTGCTATCCCCATTGTGAGGGATGAAGTGTTTGCACAATTTAAGCTTAAATTGCTCCCAGGTGTTGATCACACACAGGCCTTTCTCCCATTCGGAATGCTTCCTTCTCCACCATAGTTGAGCGGCATCCCTGAAGAAGATCAAGGCATTGCTTATCCTAGTAATGTCATCAATAATTCCCATGGCCTTAAAGCATTTTTTAAGGCTAAAAAGAAAGTTTTCCATAACAGTGGCATTGCGGATGCCATTGTACATGGCAAGCTTGGGAACTTTCAAACTATGCATAGTAGTAGTACTACTCGTACTAACAGTACTTGTCGAAGGTGGACTACTTTGACAAAGTGAACCCATCTCTTTACAAAAGTCGTGAATCTCTCCTTCAACAAACTTCTATAGGTCAGACAACTCTTAGCTAAGGGAGTTTAGTTCTCTCTTAAAGGCGTAGCTAAATTCTTTGATCATGGACTTAGTAGCCCTGGTGATTTTAGCATTTTGATAGATCAAATTATCAATTTGATTGCTTAGTTCCCCCATTAAGGAGCTCATATCCCTGATGCTCCTTTCTAGGACAGCAACACGAGACTTTGTAGGTTCTTTTGTTGGGGCCTTAGACTTTCCACATTTGGCTGGAACACGCTGCTCTTCTTGCCTATGAGCTTGAAGCTTGATTTGTTGCCCCTTAATGGTAGCAGTAACAATTCCTTCCTCCCTTGCCATACTCACAACTTAAGTCAGAACTAGGTTGTACCTAGGATTCAACCATTGCTTTGATACCACATGTCATGGAGTTAAACTCGGATCTTGCTAACTCGCATGACACTTAGACACCTTGTGAGAAAATATGAACTAAGTAAGCCTTAGAGAGTTTGAATGATTTGGCTTGGAGCCGAGAAGGGCTAGAAAACTGAAGGTATGAGATAGCTTTGCAAAGGAGAGAACTTTCAATTTAAAGGTGTGTCTTACAAATAAGAGGAGTGGGGTATTTATAGTGGTTCCACCTCCTCAATATATAGCTAGAATTGCTTGTTCCACATTTCTATGAAACCTTTTAGATCAAGACTATTCTAGAATGGTTTAGATATTTATAAGGGATAATTCTAAAGACTTGATACATATGCATGCATCTTGAATGTTTGGATAAGTCTTTAGGCATTAATCAAGTTAGGCCTCTAATGGGCCTAGTTTAACAATGCTTTTGGGACAGTCCATGACATAGTAAAGTAGCCAAATTGTAAGAATTAAGTCAACCTTTGTTTCCTTTGTCCTAACAGCTGCTATCATCGAATATCAACATTTAAGTCACAAGATTTAATTGGAAAACTACAACATTAACCAAACAATATTATATTTTAACTTTTGAAATAATTACTATTATTTGGATTCATTATACCATTAAAAGTTATTTCACCAACATACCCTTCTACAACGACACAACCATTAAAGCATGCAAAACTAAACTGACTTACAAAAAACCCCAACATTTAAGAAAGAAAAATGAATGTTACTACATTATGCATTTATTAGGCCACAATTAAGAATCTATAAATTCTTCTTGGCCATAATTCATAATCATTTCAAGAGGTCCATTGCAAGAGTTCAACACAAAGCGTGCACAACAATTACTAACAGATGGCTAGGCTCAATAACATTTCAATCTTTACAGCTATGTTCTTAGTCAGTGAAATAATAATGATGATATCGCTGACCCCTGCAACAGCCAAATCGTGGTTGGGTACACCAGCTCCACTACCTGAACCGAGGCCAGGATATTTTAAGTTTCTCCAACAGTGCATTCAAAAGACTCCCACAACATGTGCGAAGGAGATCTTCACTGCAATATTTATAACTGGGTTTGTCAGTGATAAATGTTGTCTTGATCTTATACTGATTGGGAATACTTGTCATGGTGAAATAGTCAATTACATTGCTCATGGACCAGATTTTAAAGCAAGTTTGTCTGAGTATTTGATGAAAAGTAGACAGGTGTACAACAGCTGTGCTTCTGTAGTGGATCCTCCATACGGTGCCTAATAAGCTCTATGTGGACTTTGTATGTAATAAGAATCAATAATGGAATAAAAGCAAACAAATTTTCATGCGCTTAATCATTTTTTTTATTTTTATTTTGGACATATTGTTTTGCTTAGAAACATAAATTGATCAATGAGAACATATTTCATATATATATTAAAAGAAAAACTAAGCAAGAAGTGTTTGAATGTTAGTTGAATAAGAATGAAGTTATGCACACTATCGATCGAGCCCGTTGATCAACACTTTGGTAATGTTGCATAGCTTGGCTAAATCCTTAATTTGGTTCTTAGTGTTAATAACCACTTTGTGAAGAAAAGAGTATGTCTCGGTAAACGTAATTATTGAAAGCATTATTTCTTTTATTTTTATTTTTAAAAAATTATGGCACAATTTTTTCCATTTTAAGACATCTAATTTTTCAACTAACTAATATGTTGTTTCTAGTTACAAAGTCTAATGTAAAATAGTTTTTAGTGTGCATAATTCATTATTTCAAAGACTATATGAGAAAATAATTTTTTAATTTAAATTAGAGATTACGAAGGTGTGAATCAATCTAAAGCACAATCCTTCCAACCTAAAAAATATACCTATTTTTATGCCATACAAACAAAATTTTTTTAGTTAGAGAATCTTGATCCAAATTGAAATTATTTTACCAACGAACCAATATAGTTTGAAAAGAGTATCAACAAGACAAATTAATTAATGATTTGAAAAGTGCATCAATGGATAATAATCTAAAAAAGTGCACCAACATGCCAAATTAATTCTTGACTTGAATAGTTATTAATGTGACAATGCAATCTTTAAAGTACATTGACATGACAAATGAATAACATGGACCTTTGCTAAATCTATCATAAGTTTGTCATCCTTGATCTTGTGACTAAGGAAATCCACCTTTTACTTCACAAAAGAACACATCTCCTTCTTAACGTACAGCTCATTTTTGCAGAGAACTTGAATGACTTGTTTAAGGTGATCTTTATGCTCCTCGAGGGTATTGCTATGGACCACTATATCATTTAAGTAAACCACCACAAATTTGTCAAGGAAAGGGTGTAATACCTTATTCGTCATTGTGCAAAATGTAGTAGGGGCATTGGTGAGACCAAAAGGCATAACTAGGAACTCAAAAGCTCTATAACGCATCACACAAGCGATCTTTGGTTCATCACCAGGTGCTATGTGAACTTGATAGTACTCCGACCTTAGGTCCAACTTTGTGATGTACCTCACCTTCCCGAATTGATCAAATTAGTCAATTATCAAAGGAATTGGGTACTTGTTCTTAATGGTTACATTGTTCAAGGCTTAATAGTTGATGCACATTCACAACAATCCATTCTTTTTCTTTTCAAATAGGATTGGAGCACCATAAGGAGCTTTTGAAGATTGAATTTTGCCTGAGTCAAGCAAATCTTGAAGTTGGTTCATCAGTTTTGCATGTTTGGGAGGTGTCATGCTATAAGGAGCTATAACAGGGGGCTTGGCATTGGGTTTGAACTCGATGTGATAATCCATATCTCCCCTAAGAGGAAGTTTCTAGGGCAACTCCAAAGGCATCATTTCCTTAAACTTATCAAGGACAACTTGAATGGGTTGCAGTAGCAAAGGAGTAGGCTTTGCTATGTCTTCTGCATTCCTTAGTTCCCTTATCGTAGCAACATAACTTGGATCCACCTTAAGACCCCATTTAAATTGCATGGCAGAAATCATTGATGTTCTAGACTTCTCCATGCTTCTAAAAGGAATCACTCGGATTTTATGATTATCAAAAATGACTAGAGAATTTGATGCAAGAACGGGAAAAGCTAAAGCTTTACAGAAGAAAGAAAGATCCAAAATCATTTTAAAATCATTTGTTGAGCTCATTTTTAATGACTAATGTTGGATTTGTTGTCAACACCATCTCACACCAGCATATTTATAAGGCTTTCCAACAAACCAGCAGCATGCATAGATAGTAGGAGTAACACATGCAGACAGCATTAGCAGGGCACACATATAGGAGCAGTACTATGCACAGATAGCAAGAGTAGTGCACACGAACAACAGCGACAGCGGTGTGGACAATATTAGCAGTGCATGTGGACATTAATGGCAACGCGTACGGACAGCATTTGCATCGTGTGCAGCATCGGTAGCGAAGAAAGGAGAAGATCCATATTCTGCTCTAGCAGACTGTACACATTGAGTGATCGTAGTTTTCTTTAAGAATGAGTTGGCTTTATAAAGAGACTGGCTTGTACTTTGGTTAAGAGAGATGTTATGAAGAGGACAAAAGTAGATTTCTTTAACCTCTTCAAAATATATGTATATGGTGAAGAGTGAGTTATAATGAATGCAAAGTAGATTTCTTTCATCTCTTCAAAATATATGTACATGATAAAGAGTGAGTTACAATGAATGGAAAAGATAGGAATACATTTGAAGGCTAGCAAAATTCCATGTTTCTTGAATAAGCATTTTGTACAATTATTCTAACTTATAACTCCTTAAGATAATTTGTTTGGTCATGTGGTAAGGTCCTTCTAAATTTAATGCAAGTTTACATATTCCTTTGTCAATCTTATTGGCGTTTATTGTTTGTGCACTAGGTTTGCCTTTGCAAAAAGACATTCTTTAACTCTTTTGTTATGGTATTGGGTCATTTGCTTCTAATGTATTGATGCTTAGATAAATGTTTATTCATATTGCTCTTTGAGAGTCCAAGTTGTCTTTATATCAGTTATTATTTTCCTCGTTAAAGTATAGGTGTTTGTAATGAGTTCTTGACATTTGTTGAATACACTAAAATTATCTATATCATTCAATTAATAAGTTTGTAATTAAGGTGAGTATAGATCAAATCCATAGAGATTGAGTTTTGATTAATCAGTTAATTAATGATTTTAGTCTTATTAAGTTCACACAAATAATTTAGTAAAGGGAAAAGAATTTGATTATTTAAATTGATGAAAATCAAAATAGAAAACACCTTGTAAATAAAATGAATAGGTGAACACACCTTCAACTATAAGGATATTTATATCATTGGATTTACACATTAATCATTGACACTAATGATCATTAATTCCTTGATTAATATTTAACTTAGAATAATGACCAATTTTGTTATTTTAAATTTTTCTTTAGTTCATTATTAATTTAGATAAGCTTTTTAGTTAATCTCTTATTAATTAAACTACTTAGGATAGACTCTCCATACATAATTTATTGATAATATTAAGATAAGAAAGATAGTCAAATTTAAACAACAAATTCATAAGTTAATTTGTTTAATTTTAGACCATGTTCTCCATAGAAATTAAATAAAAACTTGATCATAATTATCAATTTCTATTTACTACTTAACATTAAAATTATTAAACAATTACAAACTTGAATTATAAACTACTATTAGATCATAAAGTATACTTATTTAATATGTATCTTAGCAATCACACAATAAAATTATAAACAATGAGAATTCAAAGTAAAGAATCATATAAAAAAATTAAAACTAATAAGTGTTATAACACTTTCTTTAAAAACTTTAATTCTTATAATAAAAAATAAAATCCTAGCCTTACATATTGTAGGCATGCATACAAGAAAAAAGAAAAGAAGGGTGGGATTTTTGGTGGAAGTCATTTATTAAGGAATTCTATAGTGAAATTAAGAATAGGCCTAATGTGGAAGAGATTCACATTTGAGGGAGAAATTATCTTAATTTCAATTATGAGTTATATGGTTAAGGAATCTTGCATTGAAAGTGAGAGGGAGAAGTAACATATAAATAAGAAGAATCAATAAACCTAATGTCTTAAGGTTGGGGTTAAGAATGATGTCAAATTAGTGAGTTTATTGCTTACTTAGACTCTACTTAGATTTTTCCTTGGTTTAAGTTCTTATGTCTCAACAAGTGGTATTAAATCGATGGTTTTAAGTTACTTATGAATTGAGGGTCTTTATCATAAATGTTAATCTTCACATTATAAATGGCTTGAAATAGGAGTATTCAGAGCACTTTAATTTTTCCTAAAGATCATCTTTTCATGAAAACTTTCGTTCTTTCCTGGTAAATTCTAAAGCTCTCATAAGCATTTGTTGAGCCTATCTTTGATAACTAATGTTAGATTTGTTGTTAACACCATTTCACATGGTTATATGTGTTGATTTGATATTATGAATGCCATTGAGATATAGTGAGGTCATTAGGAGAAATCGGTAATGATAGGTCAACCTTGGTGTTAAGAAGTCAATATTGATTGTGACCTTAAATTTTAGGGGTCAAGATTGATCGTTGACTGTTAACCATTAATCCTAAATTTTAGGACTTAGATCTAGCCATTAATTGTAAGGTATCATATGGGAATTAACGATGATTGTTAATGATCATGTAGCCCTAATCTTAAGGCTCTATAAATTCCCCTATACATCTTGTAAGAAGGTTGTGAGTTGTAGAAAATTAAGAGCTGGCCAAAAAGAGAGGCGAGCGGTAAACTTAGGGAAAAAAAGAGGTGAATGGCAAAAAAAGAAGGCAACTACCAAGCAAGGTGCAACCAGCCAAGAAGGAGAGAAAGAGAGAAGTAGCAAAGTGCAGCTAGCGAAGGAGGAAAGAAAGAAAGTAAGGTACCCACACCAGCAAACCCTTACCAAGGCAGCCACCGTACTTGCAAGCCCTCATAAAGGTAACAACAGTAGCTGGCCACCACACTAGTACATCTAGGAGGCTTTCCAGTAGACCAGTAGCATGTCCCTGCACATCTAAGAGGGTATACTAGCAACAGTAGACATCTTTGTAGGTCCAGGAGGGTATACTAGCAATAGCAGCATATTCTTACATGTCCAAGACGGTATACCAACAGTAATTGATGTCCCTACAGGTCTAGAAGGGTATACCAGCACGAGCAGCACGTCCTTACATGTCCAGGAGACTTCCTAGCAATAGTAGCATATCCAAGAGGCTTCCCAATAGCTGCAGCGTGCAGGGAAAGTAGCAACAGCACAAGAAAACAGTTGTAATGCATGGGAAGAGCAGTAGTAGTGCAAGTAGATAGCAACAACATGAACTGATAGTAGTAGCATAAGTGGATAACAGTAACGGCGTAAATAGATAGCAACAGTGTGCTTGGATAGCAAGAATAACACATGTGGACAACAGCAATGCATGCAGACATAAGCAACAATGTGCACAGACAACAAGAGTGGCATGTGTAAACAGTTGGAATAGTGTAAGGAGTGTGCATAGACAGCAAGAGCAGTGCGTGTAGACATCATTAGCGACGCACGCGGACAACAACAGTAGCACATACGAACAATAGGCATAACGTGTGCAAATAGCAGGTAGAGCTTGTGCGGACAGCTGGACAACAGGCACAGAAAGTGCAGACAATGGGTGCATAGCATGTATAAATAGTGAGTGCAGAGTGCACGTGTACAGTAGGCGTAGAGCGTGTGTGGACAACAAGCGCAGAGCACGCAGGTAATGGGCATAGCACGTACAGACAACAAGTCTAAAGTGAGTGGACAATAGCGACAGCGTGTGCGGATAGCATTAATAGTGTACGCAGACAACATCAGACAAATATGGCAATGCGTACAGACCACATTAATAGCACATGCGAATAATAGTGGACAAATGCTATAGTGCATGCACAAATGGACAACATTAATAGTGCACATAAACAACAACTGCAGCATATAGAAACAGCAGCGGTAACGCGTAGGTAGCACTGGTAACGAGTGAGATAACACCAACAATGAAGGAAGGAGAAGATCCATATTCTACTAGTAGACTGTACAAATTGAGTGATCATTCTTCTAGAAAGGTTTTTCTATAAACTCTTGATAAATTGGTTGAAAACAAGGTAGAATACCCTTCTAGTGATCAGAAGATCAACTCCTTGATTAGGAGATCATTGTAAGTAGTTAAAGGGTGATCTTTCCACAACCAAACTGTATCCCTTGATAACAAGAATGGATTGTGTGATTTAGGAGAGATCTTATCACACTGTGGACGTAGCTCACACATTGTGGGTGAACCACATAAAAATTGTCATGTGTGCTTGGGTGTTTGTGTATTAATTTATATTTGTATGGTCATGCTCACATAAAGGAGAAAGTTAAAAATTGGATCATCAATTCTAACAAGGCACAAAGGTTAAATCCGGATCAATTTTTAAAAAGAGGATATCTCACACTGATTCACCCCTCTTCTCAATGTAAGACTTACAACGGTCCTCATCAACATCATTGTGAATTTCCTTAAGCTATTGTAATTGAAATTTCTAATGTTCACCAATTTCATCTCTCTTTTATATTGCATTTCTTAATGGCCTAATATGCTTTGTTCTCTAGTTCATCAAAATGATGACATAATTTGCAAGACACCAATTAATAGGGTGACATGCCAATAGGTATTTTGTAAGTTATGAGATAAGCCTATAGTGTATCATTAAGTTATATGCTCTAATCCTTTCTATTACAATTCACCATTATCTCAAGTATACTCTTAATTTTCTAATTGCAAACCCTAACTTGTCCATTTGTTTATAGTTAGTATGCACTTGACACCTTGTAAGTGATATAATATTTTCTTAACAAAGCCTTTATCATTTGATTGCAAAAAATGCATGCCTCCTTCATTAATCAAAGCTCTTGGTGCTTCATACCTAAAAAAATTGTAAGACTTCATAAAATCCTCAACAACTATAGAATCATTAGTCTTCATGGCTTTACCTTCCACCTCCTTGGAAACATAATTGATGACAAAAAGAATATAAACATGACCAAAAAAAAAAAAAGGAAAAGGTCCCATGAAACCAATGCCTTAAGCATAAAAAATTTCACAAACTAGTTTGAGGGGTTAGTGACATTTGATCTTTATAAGATAAGTTATTTGTTCTTTGACAGTGTTTATAAGTCTAACAAAACATATAAGAATTATAAAATAATAATGACTAAAAGAAACCACACTTAAGTACCTTTCTTGCTGTATTTTTAAATCTAGTGTTGTCCACAAACAAAAAAATGATAGAATGTGAGAATTTAATAAACTTAATTTCAAGTACACACTTTCTTATTACTTGATCTAAGCAATGCTTCAACAAGTATGGCTTATCTGATACATAGTATTTTGCATCACTCTTGATCTTCTCCTTTTGACCTTTCATCAAGTCATTTGGAAAAGTCCTTATGACCAAGTAGTTGACAACATCTATATACCAATGGGCACTTGCCTTAATTATAAGCAATTGTTCATATGGAAAGAGTTCTTTCAAAGGCAATGCATCCTCTTCCTTACCCGCATGGCTTAAATGATCTGTAGCTAGGTTCTTCATGCCTTTCTTATATTTGATCTCCAAATTGAACTCTTATAGTCCAAGAATCCATTAAATTAAACTTGACTTAACATCTTTCTTCAATATTGTTGTTCCTACAACCTTGTATGGGTTGTAATTATTGTCAACTAGATTTAAGTGTGCAAACAAAAGTGGCTCATTCAAGCATTGAAGGGATAAGTTTTTCAGTAGAAAGAAAAGAGCAAGAAAAATAAATTAAGAAGGAGGATAATGCTGAATTTTGAATGAAATAGTAATATGAAGCCACATGGTGGGGTAAGAAAGGAAATTCGTCACGGCTCCAGTAAACCCTACTAGGGTTTGCATAGAAGGGAGTATATTAATCAAGACTTATATCTTTGATGAGAAATACACCATCAGGAGAGCAAATCAGAAATGCACCACCTGCAAGAGAAGAAATCAGAAATGTAGCAACCCGTAAGAGGAGACAGCAAACCTGGTATCCGTGAGACCACCCGTAAGAGAAGACAGTAGACTTGGTATCCGTGAGACCATCTGTAAGAGGAGACAATAGACCTGGTATCTATGAGACCACTCGTAAGAGAAGACAGTAGACCTGGTATTCATGTGACCACCTGGAAGAGAAGACAATAGATCTGGTATATATGAGACCACCCGAAAGAGAAGCTAGTAGACTAGAAACGTGAGACAGGCCGAGAAACATGAACCCGCAAAACCAGAAGCATGAGGCAGGCCTAAAAACATGAACTAGGAGACTAGAAATGAAAGGCAGGCCGAGAAACATGAACCAGTAAAACTAGAAGTGTGAGGTAGGCCAAGAAACGTGAACCAGAAGACTAGGAGCTTGGTGCAGGCCAAGAGACGTGAAACGGTAGACTAGGAGTGTGGTGTAGGCTGAGAGACGTGAAATGGCAAACCAGAAGTGTGAGGTAGTTTGTGAGACGTGAAACGCTAGACTAGTAGTGTGAGGCAGGCCGTGAGACGTGAAATGGTAGACCTAAAGCATGAGTGCAGGCTATGAGATGGTGAGACGGTGAGACCAGGAGTTGGGTGAAACAACCTAAAGAAGAAATTTGGTGTAGCATTTGAGAGAACTCAACATATTTCCAGATTTCTTCAAGAGAGGTTAGAGAGAATTTTGGTGATCTTCCAAGTGGCAGTGAAGCAGCCTATTCAAATCACACAAAGGCAACACAAATTAGAAGAAGGGTAGATACAGTAAGTGACACTCTTTGTATTGTGATTGCTTTGTATTTGCAATAGTGAAAGGAGTAAAAGATTAAGACATCCATTATAATCATAAGGGATACCACACTAGTATTCTCAAGTATAGTGGATTGTCTTGGTAAAGAAAGAATCCCTACCATTATGGGGTACATCACATTGATAAAACCATGTAAATCACTTGTGTTCTTGCTTTGAATTTATATTTTATGTTTTGAATTGAGTTGTGAACACAGCTAAAGAATCATTTAAACCATAACCTAAAGGGAGACCTAATTAAGAACAACCAATCTATTTAATAGGCAAGGTGTTTGAAAGGTAACTTTAGGGACTATTGTGACTAGTAGGTAATAATAGATCTACCTTAGTTGAATCTAAGAAAGAGTTCATTTCTAAGAAGAGTTTGAAGTTGTTCACCTATCAATTAAAAAGAAGGGGTGTAATACTGATTCACTTCCTTCTCAATATTACAGACTAGTAGATCTTAGGGTGTAGTAGGGAACTTCAATTGGTATCAAAGCAAGGTTCACTAATTTGAAGCTTAACAGCTTGGTGTACTAGTTTGAAGGGTTTCAGAAGCTTTATCTTGTTCAACATACTAAGAAATGGATGCCAGTACCAGCACTAGCACTACTTACAACAAGAAGGTTCCAATCTTTAATGGAACCAACTACTATATGTGAAAAGCGAGAATGCAGGTGGTATTTGCAACCAGGGGCATAAACATGGTGAAATTTGTATAAAAGGGTTTTGAGCCTCCAGAAGAAGGTGAAGACCTAACCCCAGAGGAATTAAGGCAGTTTGAGATAAATGGGAAGACCTCAAATGTCATCATTTCAGCATTGAAAAATGTTGAATATGCTAAAGTTATGGACTACAAATCTATTAAGGAGATATGGGACTGATTGTAAAAAGTCTATAAAGGTGATGACAGAATAAAGGAAGCCAAGCTTCAAGTTTTCGAGGAGAGATATGAATCTCTCAGAATGTAGAAAAATGAGACAGTCCAAGAGTTCTTCGCTAGGGTTATTGATGCTGTAAACGATCTTAGAAGTCATGGGAAGAACATGAAGGACTCATCTATTGTAAAGAAAATTCTGAGAAGTTTGCCTGAGAGGTTTACCTTAGAGGTGGCAGCTATAGAGGAGAGTAAAGATCTCAATTCTATGTCTCTGCATGATCTCCAGTGCAATCTCATTACATATGAGATGAGAGTAAAGTCAACTAAATACTCCTCAACATTAAAGCTATCAAAGGAGGCAACTTTTAAAGCTATGAGACACTTGAAGATAAAAGAAGTGGAACAATCATCCAGTGAGGATGATGATGATGATCAGGAAGAAAGTGAAGGTGAAGTATTGGCTCACTTCACAAGGAAATTCAAAAAAGGGTCTATGAAAGGAAAAGGATAGTTGTTTTTGAGATGTTATCGTTGTGGATAGACTGGACACTTTGCTTCTCAATGCAAAGTGAGACTTGATGATAAAGATGAGGATAGTGATGATGAGCAGAATTCAAAATGGAGAAGACCATCATTCAAGTCAAGGAAGTCTAGCAAGAAGACTCCCAACCCATAGAAGAAGAAGAGAGGCTCATTCAAGAGTTATGTAAGCCAGACAAAAGAAGTCAATGAAGAGGTTGATGTAAAATCATTAGATAAGTATGCCTTTATGGCATCAACTCGATATGGTAGTTCAACCTCCAAAGAGGAAGAGGAGATTGATGAAGAAAAACCGGATCTTGAGGTTGAGATAGAAGCAATTTCAAATGAGATAATCAAAAGGGGTAGAACCATAAGAAGGTTGGAGGCCCATATAAAAAAAGTTAAAGCAAAGATTAAGGAAGCAGAAAGTCAAAAGGATGAAATAAGGGCTGAACATATTGACTTGAAGAGAAGATTTGAAGAAAAAATCAAAATATGTGAAGACCTTACTATAGAACTTGGATCAAGGACATTAACAATTGAAGAAATAGAGATAAAGTTGCTAAAACTTCAGTAACAACTCAAAAAGAGTGAAGAGAACTTGCAGAAGTTTAAAGTGATAGGAGAAATAAGCTCTGTAAGAGAAAAGAAGAATAAAGAAAAAAGTGCAGCAATCTGAGGCTACATTGCCTAAAAAGAATAAGAATTTGCCACAGAAGTTGAAAGAGAAGGCTATGAGTCAGGAGAAGATAACTAAAGAAGAGAAGACAGTTATCAAACCAAAGCCAGGGCAAAAAATGATGTATGTAGTTAAAGAGCAGCAGCCCATAGTTGCTACGTCTTAGAAAAAAAAAGACTAATCAGCCAGGAACAGTGAAGGCTGAAAATAAAGAAGATTTGAAGAAGCAACCTAGGGTTACAAAAAAAATTAAAGAAAAGAAAGTCAGCTAGCTAAGGGCAATGGCTGAATAGAAAAAGGAGAAGAAGGTGGTTGAAATGAAAGCCACACAAGCAAAGAAGCCAGCAACCTTGCCTACACAACAAGTAATGAACAAAAGAAAACAAGCTGTGATTAGACCCAAGAAGAGGCAGTTTCAAGGTTACTATCTTTATTGTGAAGTTTAGGCTCATAAGGCAAGTAAATGCTAGTGGAGAAGGCCAATATATGTCTCAAACTTGAGAATATATGATGCTGCATACAAGGGGAGACAATACAAAATTCAGAGGAGAACATTTATCGTGAGTTCTTGCACATATTGTAAAATGCAAGGATATACTGACAAGGAGTGTTGGTGGAAGCCTAAACTAGTGGTTTCAAAGAACAAGCTTGCTATATTGGCAGACTTGGAATAGTGTGAAAGGTGCAGGCAGGATGGTCATAATGCCAAGAGATGCATGACACTTCTCCCTGAGCAAGAGAAGGCACTCAATGGCACAGTAAAACCAATTGGTACAGTCAAGGCTGGGGAAAAGGAGAAAGCAATCATCAAGCTTGTTCAAAAAGAAGGAATATAAAGCTAAAAAGGAGGTGACTAATATAGTTGAAATTGCACTGAAGGTTGACTACAAGGATAAGCAATGGATCCTTGATAGTGGATGCACTTCACACACATCAGGAGACAAGAGTAAATTATCAAAACTGGACAAGTCAAGAGAAGGCAGAGTTAATTTGGCAATGATGATTCACTTAACATCAATGGTCAAGGGTCAGTAAATATTGGAAAAGGAAAGCTACAAGATGTTCTGCACATTGAAGGACTTAGATATAATCTAGCATCTGTCAGCCAACTATGCAATGAAGACCATAAAGTGATATTCATGAAAACAGATTGCCAAGTAAAGAGTAAAAAAGGCAATACTGTTAAAGTCGGGAAGAGAATAGCTAGAAATTTATATGTAATTGATGAGGATAAGACAAATAGCTATTTACTCACAAAAGAATAAGAAAATCAACTTTGGCATAAGAGGCTGGGACACTTAACACAAAAGAACATGAGGAAGCTCACCACTACTCATGCAATTAAAGACATTCCAAACCTCAAGAGAGAGAGGGAGTATGTCTGCTTAGCATGCTCTAAAGGAAAATAGGTCAGAAAGCAATATAAGAATAAAGAGTTCAGTTCTAAAGTAGTGTTTGACATTGTACATACTGATTTGTGTGGGCCGATGAGAACAAAAGGGTTAAATTGTGAAAGGTACTTCATCTTATTTATTGATGATTATTCTAGAAGGACCTACATCATGCATCTCAAACACAAGTCAGAAGTTTTGAAATGCTTGAAGAGATATAAAAGATTGGATAAAAATGAGAGTAAAAAGAAGATTAAAGTATTGAGGTCAGATCAAGGCATTAAATTTACAAATGAAACTTTTGAAGATTACCTTGAGAAGCATGGTATTCACCATCAGATGGCAGCAGCAAGAACACCTTAACAGAAATGGGTGGTAGAGAGGAACAATAAAGCTGTGGTTGAAATGATAAGAACTTTACTGCTAGAATCCAGGATTTTGGACAGAAGTAACATTTACAGCCATGCACTTATTGAATAGAGTTTTACTAAGGCATAATACTAATAAGACTCCATATGAGCTATAGAGTGGGAAGAAGACAATAGTCAAGTATCTTAGAATCTTTGGCAGCCTATGTTTTGTGAAGAACAAGGAGCAAAACTTAGGAAAATTCCATGATAGGTCAGATGAAGGCATCTTTGTGGGATACTCAGCAAAGACAAAAGGTTACAGAGTCTTTCTACATAAACTGGGAAAAGTGGTCACTTCTAGTGATGTGAGAATAGATGAAAACTGGACAACAATGCATAATGGAGAAGCTGAGGACAGTGAAGAAGATAACTTCAAGATAGATGAAGAATCAGACCAATATGAAGAAAAGGGAAAAGAAGTACGTTCAAATTCAGAGAAGAGTAAGTCTAAAGATGAAGAAAGAGATTCTCTTGCAACTAAAACTGTGCAAGAGAGAAAGATAAAAAAAATATGGACCAGTGCTCATCAAGGAAATCAAATCATAGGTGACCCATCAGTAAGAGTTACAACAAAAAGAAAAATTGTGGGAGCTATTGCTTTACTCTCATAAGTTAAACCTAAATTTGTTGAAGAGACTACATAAGACAAAGTTTGGGTCAAAGCTATTAATGAGGAGCTAGATCAAATCGAGAAGAATGAAACATAGGAGCTGGTTCCAAGACCTACTAACAACAATGTCATAGGAACAAAATGGGTGTTTAGAAATAAATACAATGAAGATGGCAAGGTGGTGAGGAACAAGGCTAGGCTGGTTTGCAAAGGCTACACTTACATAAAAGGAGTAGATGTTGATGAAACTTTTGCACTAGTAGCAAGGTTGGAAACTATTAGAATGTTCTTAGCTTTAGCAGCACATAAGAGGTATAAAGTTTATTAGATGGATGTGAAATCAGCCTTTTTAAATGAGCTCCTAAAAGAAGAAGTGTACATTAAACAACCCAATGGAGTACAAATCAGTGAGGATGATACACATGTGTGCAAGTCAAAAAAAGCCTTGTATGGCCTTAAACAGACCCCAAGAGCATGGTACAATAGGCTGTATGCGTATTTGAAAAGGTTGAACTTCAGAAGAGGAACAGTTGATAATAACTTATATGTGTTCAACTCAGAGAAATGCCAGCTAATAACTATAGTATATGTAAATGACATCATCTTTGGAGGGGGATCACTCTAAGCTATGCCAAGAATTTGCACAGAAGATGAGTGAGGAATTTAAGATGTCATTGATTGGAAAAATGACTTACTTTCTTGGCTTACAAATAAAATAGTGTGAACAAGGTATTTTTATTTCTCAGACAAAATATGTCAAAGAGGTGCTAAAAAAGTTTGGCATGGATGATAGCAGACCTGTCAGTACCCCTATGTCAATGGGCTACAAGTTAACATAAGATCAGGAAGGAAGGAATACAAGCCCTACAAAATACAGAAAGATGATAGGAAGCCTTTTGTACCTTACAGCATTAAGTCTTGATCTCATGCATGCTGTGTGCATTGCTAGTAGATTCTAAGTTGATCTTAAGGAATCTCATGTGTTAGTAGTGAAAAGAATCCTAAGATACCTCAAAGGGACACTAGAAATGAGTTTGTGGTATCCTGCCATGGATTTTGTAAAACTACGAGCATATATTGATGCAGACTAGGCAGGAAGTATAGATGACAGAAAATCAACTAGTAGCTATAGCTTCTACTTGGGTTCAAAGTGTATTGCATGGTTAAGTAGAAAGCAAAATATTGGTGCTTTGAGCACAACTGAGGTTGAGTATATGGCTGCTTGTGCAGCATGTACTCAAGTGATATGGATGCAAAGACAATTGACTGATTTGGGTGTTGAAGTGAAGTTACCAATGAGTGTACTTTGTAATAATCAAAATGCAATTTATCTCAGCAAGAATCTAGTTCAACATTCAAGGAGCAAGTATACTGACATATGGTATCACTTTATCGAGGATCAAGTGGAAAAGGGCACAATTCAGTTGAAGTATGTTGGTACTAAAGATCAAATCTCAGATATTCTAACTAAACCTTTGTCCACAAAGCTATTTGAAAAGCACAGAATGAGTCTGTCTATGCAAATGCCTCCTCAAGCCTGAAGTTTAGGTGAATCCTCCATCTCTACTTTATTGGTTTTTCACATTTGTAATTGGTTTGCAAAGGGGGAGAGAAGCAACAATACAAGGGGAAGGGGGAGTGCATATTTAAGAGGAGTTGTAATCCATTTGCTTCTGGATTATTACTCTAAGAAGATTATGAAGGACTGTTGCATAATGGCTTTCGTTGTGAGTATTACCAACAATTACAAAGGGGGAGATTGTTGTTCCCACAACCTTGTATGGGTTGTAATTGTTGTCAACCAAATTTAAGTGTGCAAGTAGAAGTGGCTCATTCAAGCATTCAAAGGATGAGTTTTTTTAGAAGAAAGAAAAGAACAAGAAAAATAAATTAAGAAGGAGGATAATGCTGAATTTTGAATGGAATAGTAATATAAAGCCACATGGAGAGACAAGAAAGGAAATTCATCACGACTCCAGTAAACCCTACTATGGCATAGAAGGGAGTATATAAACCAAGACTTATCTCTTTGATGAGAAATACACCACTGGGAGAGCAAATAAAAAATGCACCACCTGCAAGAGAAGAAATCAGAAACGTACCAACCTGTAAAAGGAGACAGCAAACCTAATATCTGTGAGACCATCCATAAGAGGAGACAACAAACTTGGTATCCGTGAGACCACCCGGAAGAGAAGCCAGTAAACTAGAAACTTGAAGCAAGCCGAGAAATGTGAACCAACAAAACCAGAAGCATAAGGTAGGCCGAGAAATGTGAACTAACATACTAAAAATGTGAGGCAAGCCGAGAAACATGAACCAGTAGACCAGGAGCGTGGTGTAGGCCAAGAGACGTGAAACTGCAGACCAAGAGCGTGGTGCAGGCCGAGAGACGTGAAACGACAGACCAAAAGCATGAGGCAGTCCGTGAGATGTGAAACGTCAGACCAATAGCGTGAGGCAGGCCGTGAGATGTGAAACGGCAAACCTGAGGCATAAGTGCAAGCCGTGAGACAATGATGAGACCAAGAGCTAGGTGAAACAACCTAAAAAAGAAATTTAGTGTAGCATTTGAGAGAACTCAACATATTTCCAAATTTCTTCAAAGGAGGTTAGAGAAAGTTTTGGTGATCTTCCAAGCGGCAATGGAGTTACCTATTCAAATCACATTAAGTCAACACAAGTTAGAAGAAGGGTAAACATAGTAAGTGACACTCTTTGCATTGTGATTGCTTTGTATTTGCAATAGTAAAAGGAGTAGAAGATTAAGACATCCATTATAATCATATGGGATATCACACTAGTGTTCTCAAGTATAGTGGATTGTCTCAATAAAAGAAGAATCCCTACCACCATGAATTACGTCACATTAACAGAACCATGTAAATCTCTTATGTCCTTGCTTTGAATTTGGATTTTGTGTTTTGGATTGAGTTGTGAATGCAGCTAAAGAATCATTAGACCCATAACCTAAAGGGACACCTAATCAAGAACAACCAATTTGTTTAATAAGCAAGGTGTCTGAAAGGTAACTTTAGAGACTATTGTGACTAGTAGGTAACAATAGATCTACCTTAGTTGAATCTGAGAAAGAGTTCATTTCTGAGAAAAGTTTGAAGTTGTTCACCTATCAATTAAAAAGAAAGGGTGTAATACTGATTCATCCCCCTCTCAGTATTACAGACTAGTAAATCCTAGGGTAAAGTAAGGAACTTCAGATATCATGTACCTTAATGTTGTATAATCAAAATAGGCAATCACTTTGGAGCCAAGTAAATATGAATGAAACTTTTATAAAGCAAAAATAATAGTTAAAAGCTCCTTTTTAATAGTAGAGTAGTTGCATTGAGCAAGATTGTTGATGTATAGTAAATGGCATGAGTAGGTTGCCAAATCTTTACCCTAAAGTAGCTCTTATAGCATAATTGTATGCATTACACTTGATCTTAAATGGAATACTCCAATTTGGAGATTAAATCATTAGAGTTAAAGTTAATAGCTCCTATAGCTTATGAAATGTTTCCTTGTGCATCATCAAAGTTAAAAGGTCATATTGTTTTATAATAATATGGATAAGGGAAATGTAATCTTTTAAAAGTCTTTGGTAGAAACCTATATGCTATGAAAAAAAGAAAACTTTTTGCACACTTATGAGGTAAGGTAAGGATTAAACATGATCTATCTTAACTTTGTCAACTTAAATTCCTTTAAATGAAATAACATACGTTATAACTATACCTTATTCTACCATAAAATGATATTTTCTCAAATTTAAGACAAGGTTAGTTTTTATGCATCTTTTAAGAATAAGTGTAAGGCATTTAGATTATTGATCAAATGCTTAAAAGGTTAATTAGTTGATTTCATTATTATTTTTGTATTATATTGAAAATATTTTTTCAAGTTTTTATGAAGGACTTTACTACTTATGGAGACACTTTTGATATATGTTTAGATAATATTACACTTATTCTTAAAAGATGCTTAAAGAAAGTGATTAATAATCTAAGCATTTGACCAAATAAGCATTTAGCTTACATGAATCAACTTATCATCATGGTTAACTGATGGGATCCATGTCTCTTTCTAAACCACTTACATTAAACAAACCAATTTGTTATATGAGATTAGGTAGATCATGCCAATATGAAGAACCTTTAATACCTTTGTCTTCAATACATCCATCATGGGAGGTTTCAATCTATGATGTGCTTTTTTAATGGTTTTGAACCTTTCATAAGTAGGATGTGATGTATATACATGGATGAACTTATCCCTTTGGTGTCTACTATGGTTTATCCAATTACTATCTTAGATCTTTTAGAACTTAGATGACCTTTTCTTTTTACAATAAGGTTGAGTTCTTTGCAATGATCACTGGTAAAGTTTCTCTATCTCCTAAGAAAACATACTTGAGATGCTTTGATAATGACTTCAATTTTGTTATTAGAAATAGGTACTTCAATATAAGATACACCATACCTTTTTGGAATAGGATGCAATGAATACAATGTCATTATTATGTCTTTTATGCTTTAACACAAAGGTAGTTCTCTATTTGATATATAATATTTTCCTTCTTAAGGTGTTGGTTAAGGACTTTCCAACTTGTCTTTGATGTGAGTGTAAGTCTGAATAAAGGTAGAAAAATTGTGTGCTTATTGACTTAAATATAGCATCTTATTTAATGAAGCTTTTAATGAGACTTTTTATTACATATACAAGTATGTAATACATATTATTTAGAATTACAATCATAAAAAATAGATTAATTAAATAATTAATCCTCAACAATGATGCTAAAATTTAATGTGTGTCAAATACTTAAAAATTGTACTAAATCACTAAATTAACAAGTTTGTAATTAAAAAGAGTAAAGCTCCAATCTATAAAAATCAAGTTTTGATTAATTAGTTCACTAATAACTTAGTCTTATTAAGTTTATGCAAATAAAAGAGCAAAGGAAGAGGAATTTGATTTTAATTAAATTAATAAAAATCAAAACAAAAATCTAATTACGAATAAAATTAGTAAACAAACACACCTTCAATAATAAGCATGTTTACACCATTGAATTCATACATTGATTATTAACTCTAAAGATTATTAATTATTTAATTAAACATTTATATTACAATAATGACAAACTTTATTATTCTAAATTCTGTCTTAGTTCATTCTTACTTAAGACGAGTTCTTTAATTAATTTCTTATCAATTAAACTACTAAGATAAGTTCTCTAGATATAATTTATTTATAGCATTAGGATAAGAAAGAAAGACAAATTTAAACAAAAATTTCCTTTGGATGGGAGTTTTCACGACATCTTTCCTAACTCATTTTAGCTTGCATTGGTTTCTCTTCTTCATCACGTCATTGTGCTTGCTTTCAAGTACAAACACAATTTTCTTCTTCTCTGTTACCTTTTTATTCGATTTTTCGATATAGCCAAGGCCTTTCTTCCCTATAGAATGAGGTCTTTATTTGCTTAGACACTCATCCAATTTTTTAGTAGTATCTTCCTTGATGTCATTTGCTAAAACCGGCTCTCCTCTCACTTCTAAGGTCTACATAAAGCTTTCTTCATGCTTTTTTAGTTCGGAATCAACCTTGTGGAGCTTGGCTGGCAAAATCAGCACCTCTTGCTCTTATGCAATCACTTTAGTGCCAATATCTTTGTGTATCTTGCCTTGCTCTACCTCAAGTACAATCAACTCCCCAATTCTCTTTAAGTACTCCTTACTCCTTATGAATAGTTACAAGCTATGTTTGAAAAATAGTTTGAGTTTGGGCCAAAGTGCAAAGATTAAGAAGCCTTTCAAAACTTCTTCTTTGCCTATCAATTTTAGGATAATGAGGTTTATTATCTGCAACACCAATCCTAAAGAAATGCACTACGATTACTTAATTTTCATGACATGTGCATATTGAAATTTATTTTGAAAAAGGAAATTTTCATTTTGTCCAAGTATATAAATAAGGTGATAGATAAAGCTCAAAATGATAACGTGAATATTTTTTTTCCTTTAGTATGCTTTTGAAGTTAGGATTACCAATAGTTAAAGAAATCTTTATGCTTCAATAAGAGTAAGTACATTAGTGTGACTACCTTAAGAAAATGAGGTTGGTTAAAAGTGAAGCAAAATTGTCTACTTTATTAAGGGATCTAAGATCAAGTGCAAAGTCATCTAGTACTAATCCAACCATTACAAGTCCATTACCAACTTCTTTAGCCTTTATTAGTGAAGAAAATCCTTCAATGATTAGGGAAATTTAAGAAATCAAAGAAAATTTGAATGGTCTTAGAAACGATATGGAAGAGCTAAAAGTTAAAATTCAAGGCTATATGAAGGAATCAAGGGATCAAATTGGCCATAATTTTTGGATTGCTACAAAAAGGAAGCACTTTAGAAATGGGAACCAAGAAGATAAAATAATATAGGCATGATTTCTATTGATGATGCCAAAATAAAAGAAAGATAATTGATGGCTTGTATTGATCTTTTTTTGGACATGGATATTTGATTTGATTTTTATTTTGGATGACTTTACTTGCATTTAAATCTTTTATATACTTTGTTACTATGCTATTTTTTTTATAGCTCTACTTGTTTGATAATCATATATGCTCTAACACTTGCTTTGTTCCATAAGCATTTGCTCATGAGTTTTGCTATTGGTTGATCACTTGATTGTTTAATCTCTTTGCACTTATATGAATGTTCAAATGCTTTGATTATTATTGTGTGTTTAATGCATTAGTAAAGGGGAGCACATACTTAAGGAGATTTTTTGTATCTTTGATTATTTTGATTCTCCAACATAAAAAAAGGAGATTATTTAGATAATGTGTAATATGTTATGTTTTGATATGTCTCGCATGATTCACTAAATGATTGGTCGACTTATATATGATTAAATGAGTGATTTACTTATGATTGATTAAAAATCTACATGATATATAAGCTATATATGGCTAGTTGATTTTGATTTATGCTACATATGTTAAGATCTTTGAGTTTGAAACTTAAAATGAACAAACCATTCGTTAAAGATTTGGCCATCTTAAATGACATTATGGGAGATCTCAAGGGAAGATGAAATAATCAAAAAATTTAAAGTGTTGGCAAATAATTGCATGAGGTCGATTGGACTAATTTTTGTGGTTAACTAGATAGCTCAAAGAAAATAAAAGAAACTAAAGAAAGTCACATTTTTTATTAAGTGTTTGAATATGTCGATTGAATTAGTTGCTACACCTAACTAGGCCCATAAAAGAGTTTAAATCAGTTGACTGGACTAATTGGTGTGGTTGGCTAATATGACTAAAGTGTAGAAAGTTAAATTTTGGTAAAATTTTAGATTGGTTAATTAGACTAAATACTACAATTAATGAATACTTTAAAGAGTATCTATAAGAGTTTGTGAAACTATTTGTTAAGCAAGGAGTTATTTATTGGGTAAATCTAGACCAAAGAAAAAAGAACATTAAAAAAGATAAAGAGCAAGTTTTCTTAGAGAGAAAAGTTGAAATTGTAAAAAGAACAAGAACACTGCAAAGATAAGTGTCAAGAGCATATTGTCACGAGTGCACACTACCCAACTCTTACATCATCGAGGAAGAAGGGGATATTGGGCTATATAAATATAGATACTACACACCCCAATAGGTTGCCTTTTGGGAAAAAGGTAATGGCACTGTGAGACACTCAACTTAGTGGTAAGTGATTCTTGACGGGTAATGTTGTCCCGGGTGCACATTGCCTAGCGCACCAAGGGTGCATCGATGAGGATGTTGATGAATCAAATGTGAGAGATGTCACGAGTACACACTACCCAACTCTCACATCGTCAAAGAAGAGAGGGATCTTGGGCCATATAAATGTGGGCACTACACACCCCAATAGTTTGCCTTTTGGGGAGAAGGTAATAGACATGACAATATAGCTCTAATGTTACGAAAAATCGTTGTGTTATTGTAAAAGTTTAATGGAAGTTTGTGAGATTCAAAGTTAAGAACCAAAATATAAAGGGTTATCTTCGCCCACTAAAAGAAGAAGTGATTAATGGATTAAACTCTCAATAAGGGAATCTTGATAAGTTGAAGCTATTGGTTTGACCCAAACTACTATAATTGCTATGCACTCTCTCTCTCTTTCTTCGTAGCTGTCTTTTACTTTTTGCTATGCATATATTCATATGTCTTGCTTATATTTGTTGAATGTTTACGATTGTGCTTGAAAAATCAGAGCTGGTACCGAGTGAGCGTTGAGTGACTTTTGTTTATTAGACTCGATTCCCTTCTTGAGGTGGGTCAAGGACCAACATCTAACTTGTTACAAATCTAAAAATAGACATCATACAAGATAGATCAATAAGAACAATTTCTATTAATTTAAGAGAGCACTTAGAAGATTCTCCTCATAATGCACTTGGCATCTCTTATGCACCATGATAAAGGAAAAAAGCGAGAGGCTTTCCTCTCCCTTTTATGCACGACATTGAAAATGAAAGGGTTGATCTCCACCGAAACCTGCCGTGTATAAGCTTTCTTAAAGTGACTCCCATGAGAAAAGCACTACTATTGTTAAAGCTGAGCCCTTTGAATGAAGAAATCGTAAGTTCACATTTCAGCTATCAATTTCATGTGATGAATTCTAACGGGCGGACGACTGTTGTCAATTTAGTTTACTTATTTCCGTTCTGCTTAATTGTGTGCTCTGAAGTAAGAATTTAGCAAATTCAGTATATTAAAATTATCCAACTTAATCTGCAATTTGAACAAAACTTTGGTTCATATTTCAGCTTATGTTGTGTTTAACATGGACTAAGAAATGGGCATCCTCTTTGCATTTGCCCAGCTTAATTGCGTTACCCATGCATCAAAATGTATTTTCATGTACATAACGCAGCCATGCGTTGGTGAGTGACAGTGACCCCCGGCAGGGGGGTGGCGTGGGTGCGGGCGGAGAGGATTAATAAAATAAAATTGGAGTGGTGAAATTAAATAATAGGGGCCAATTTTAGGTACTAATCATGACTCAATTATTTTCAACTGGATTACCTTTTCTATTTCCAACTCCAATTTTGTATTCTGCTAGACTCAATTATTTGCTAGTTTTCTATAACATCTCTTTGGGTCGGTCACTTGTCGTGCTCGCGAGAGCAATAACACAACACCATGATCTTCCAAATCTCAATCTCTTCGGCATGCCTGACATCCGCTGTTTTATTTTTCTAACGGCGCACTGGCATGCACACATAAAGGTAATCGATGGTGCTCTCCTATTCCATTGCTTGTGAACTTGAGCATATTTGAAAGTCAAGAAGCAAAGTAGAAGCTTGATGTTATTTTAGGCTCTTGTAGTGCCTATCTTACATGTATTTGATGTGTCTACCAACAATTTTCGTCCATAAAAAGTCTCATTTCATTTATCCAAAAAAAAAAAAAAACTAATAGAAAAGTAAGTCGACACATGCTTTAGATATTATCATAGAAATCAAGTTAATTTTAGGCGTGCACCGAGGGAGTTCTTCCTCCAACCATTCCCCTAGGTTGCACTTGTTGATATAGAAGCGTGGAAAGATGGAGTAATCTATCTTTAGTAACAAAGTTTGAAAGCATTTTAAAAGTTGAATCACTAGATTTTGTTTAAAAATCTCAGTATGCCAAAACCCGATTAATTTTTTAATAGCACGTCCGGAAAGATGTAAATATTTATCAATTCGTCGCTACATTGCCCCCAACACTCGACTACTTAGAAACAAATCTTCGTAATTTGATATTATCGTAGGGAGAATTCTGCCAAAACTATGAGCTCAGCTCGCTAAATTCTAGATCGCAAGAATTGTTTGAATTTAAACTTACCTCCCACTCGTCAAGGGGAAAAGGTGGGGATTTCAATTTTTGCTTATTTTGTTTGTAACTGCTTTATCAATTCATCTGTTAGCGAAAAGGAATCTTTTCATGGGGCAACAAAAGAAAGCTAACTTTCTTTGGGATAACCCCACTAATTAAAAGATGTATTACACTATTACTTTCATTGGTGCTTTAATCGCCGCTTTATTATGTATGCAGACCAAGAAAACTTTTTAAAAAAAAAAATCGTGCATGTAAAATTTGATCCTAATGTCTAAGCTCCATGCAATGTTAAATGATTTAATTCTATTTATTCTGACAACTAATTATTTCCTTTGAAGGAAAATCCAATGCAAAGACTCCAATGACACGATGTTAAATTTATGGGTTAAATTCAATCCGAGGACAAGTGATAATGAAGCATACTTAGTTTATAACGCAGGTTTTTAATTGTTGCCCACGATGCAATTGTAATCGAAATATTATGTAATGGTAATAATACTGTGGCGCTGCACTGAATGAAATCAATGGTGTTTGTAGTAGATGCAATGAAGCAATTAATCGTAATCTCAGTGTCACCTATAGCCCCACAATTTAAAACCTTGTTAGTTGTTCTTTTTCTCTTCTTTTCTTCTCATTTAATTCATTGTCTGATCCCAAATACACAGCTCAACTCTATCTTTCACGTTTATCTAAACCGCTTAATTATCAGGGGAAAAAGGAAAACTCAGTGCCAAAACGCCCAGCGCCTACTCCATCCCAAATTCAACTGTGAAGCCGAAATGTTTGCAATGTGACGATGTCCAGAGTACAACATGTTTACAAGACCTTTCTCCACCAATACTAATGTTCTTAAAATGCATTATCCGGCTAACCCTTCTTTAATTCTTCTTTTTTTTTTTTTTTTTTTTTGCTTGTAATATCATGAGTTGAAAGGAAGCCTTTACAGTACGATTTCATCGGTTCTTAACAGTGGCACTCTTATACATATTTCCACCCGTTTAGTTTTTCCTTTTTCTGTCCTTCACTTCCCTTCTGTTCTTTCTTTTAATGACATTGATGAGTCTAAGTAGGGGTGTTGAAAACCCCACATCTGCCAAATCCCACAATAAATAAATAAATAAATCACAATTTTAATTTTTTCAAAATGGCCAATGAAAATTTATTTCCTATCATTGTATATTGATGATATAATCTTTGTTACTAATATTTCAAATATATTGCATAAAATTAAAAAAAATTCTAAATGAATTTTATGATAGAAAGATATAAGAAAGACCTACTATATAATAGAATTAGAAACATTCAATTACATATCCCAATGAATGATTTTTATCTCCGAATAAGTATATCAAAAACTTTTAGAAAAATTTAATATGAAAATAAATTCTCTACATGATATTGGTTGTAAAATTTTATATTGATATATTATCATGAGATCAATTAGTATTTCATAGACATTTTTTGTCTTTGAACTTTTTGTTAATAACAAAATATTTTAATTTTGAATTAATTTGATATTTTAAGTATTGGTTGTTTGTGGAGAAAAATATTCTTATGGAAATATAACATAAATTTTTAATGACTTGATAATGGTGTTGACATCAATGGTTGATTACAATGCTACCATTTATGCATCTATAATAATATAATGATTTATTATAATCTAATTATTTCAATTAATATAAAAATATAAAAAAATTTTCCTGTATTCTTATTAATGTTTTATATCAATTAAAACATAATAAAATTTAAAAGAATCCTTATTGTGTCTTATTATATTAAAATTAAGTGTAACAAAATAAGCCACGTAACCATTTGAAGAGTGACATAGTCCTTCAATTTCAAATATAACAAAATTAACAAAACCAAAAAGTAACGCTTATACCACTTGTCTTGTTGCTACATGTTGTCTTGTTTTGGGGCTAATGCTTGTTTCACAAGGACAAGTTATGAAATTTATTATTTTATAGTATTTTAGTTTAATTAAAAATTTTAGTTAAACATTTTAAGAAAAATATATGAACCATTCAAGAATTTTTTTTTTTTGGCTTTGATTTATTTTAAAATATCTTTTTAGTTAATCATAAGATATTTTCTAATATAAATTAAAATTTTCTAATTAGTTAAATGGTTTTAAGTTATATATATATATATATATATATATATAAGTCTAAAGGATATATAATTTTACAAATCACAAAATTTAATTATTTAAATATCTCGATATTTTTCTTTTGTGAGAATATTATTATTTTTATGATGAATTTCAATTTTTTTTTTCAAAAGTTCAATCAAATGTTGGCCCTTTGATATTTATTTTCTACGCTTTTGTCTCATATCATTGTTGCCTATTGCCTTCTACTTTATTAGTTGACTATTATAGCTTTGCTACTCACTGTCATCTTGTAGACATGATCACAATTGTAGTTTAAATTAGAATTGAACCAAAATCAAATCAAAATTGAAATAAAATTGAAACCATAAAGAGGAGTTGTCCAATTAAGCTTTTGCCTTATTAGAAATTGTGAATTGCCAATTTAATCAACAATTTTAAATTAAAATAAGGACTATTAATTAAATTGATGATTTTTCCTTGCCAATATAGGCACATAGAGGAGCAAATTGAAAAATTCAATGATCTTCCTCTAAGGTGAGATAGATAGTTGGAAATAGATGTACCTAGTTGGTTAGGAATTTATTTACAGATAGAAAAAAACAAGAAGGTCTGGGTATTGGCAACCTTAGAGATACCAACATAGGGTTATTGTTAAAGTGGTTATGAAAGACAAAAAACACCAATAACACTTTATGGGTCAAAGTACTTAAGGTAATATATGAGGAATGACAGTGGTGGCCTTAGGAGTGATCAACACAGTGTACTAAGATATCTCTAATGTGACAGAGTATACACTTATTATGGCAAAAGAATGATAGAAAAATGAAAGTGATGAAGACTTAATGTAGCTACTTGGTGGGAGATGGCGAGAAAGTAGAATTTTGGAATCAAGTTTGAATAAATGAATCACCATTAGTTATAAGACTCCTAAGACTTTTTGCATTATCTGTGGAGAAAAAGGGTCTATTAAATAATTTTGGAGGGTAAGAGTATAACCAGTAAATATAGAAGTTTCATTAGAGGCAAGGCTTGTTTGATTAGGAGAAGAGCCAATATACCAAGTTCATAAACCTTATTTCAACTTATCATCCAACAATAAGTGAGCCAGACAAATTCATTTGGTGATGGGAGATGAATGGACTTTTTCTCTATAAGATCCTTTTGCAACTTTAGGGAGTGCCCTTGAAGTCTAATGGTAGGGAGGATTATAAATATTTGGTAGGGATTGGCTTCACCTAAGATGGAGTTTTTTGGATGCCAATTGATCTTAGATTGCTTTCTTGTCAAGAAAAGACTTCACCTCATTGGAAGTTTGAATGTCTATCTTCCATATTCACTCTATGTTATAAGGTGCAAATTAACCATCCATTTGTTTCTCCATTGCTTTTAAGTATGGGCAGTTTAGTGTATATGTTTGCGATGGTGGGGAGTCTCTTAGGTGGTTTTGGGGTCAATTAAGGATGCATATGAGACTTAAAGTAGATTAGACCATGGATACACAATGAGGGAGATATGGTTGATGGGATTTTGTACGATTATGTGATCTATATAGTTAGGGAGAAATAACAAAGTTTTTGGAGATAAGCCGTTTGGTTGATAAGATATGCAATTTAGTTTAAGTGTGGTTGTAATGGTGGTCAAGAGCGAAATGGTTAGAATCTAATTTCACACTTGATGTATTCATTATGAATCCTAAGGGTGTCCAACCCATCCCAAAGTAGAAGAAGCACTCTCTAGAAATAACTTGGTCTATGCTATCAAAGGGTAATTTCAAATTCAATACGGATATTGCAATGACAAACAAACATAGGAGGGTGAGGATAGGAGGAGTATTACATGATAACAATGAAAAGGTGGTTTGCATATTCTCTAAGGTAATCAAAGTGTTTGCAATGACACTAAGTTGCTTGTTATAAAAGAGGCAATAGACTTATGGATTCAATGACATGTTGCAAAAGAGATCCTACTTATCATTGAAAGTGATTGTCGCATTGTAATTACTTGGATAACCAAAAAGGATAAAAGACCTTGAAAGCTCTTATCCATGTTTAATGACATTCATAATAAGGCTAAGGACCAATTTTTCATTATTTTTTGTCCTTAGAAATACAATTATTATGCCAACATTTTAGCCAAGTAAAGCATAACTTGTCACGTAGATTTAGTGATGTGAATCTTATAGACATTAATGCATCTTGTCATCTTGTATTGAAATTTTGGTACTTTTTCTTCTCATCCAAGGCCATTTAGTCTTTTGGCTTATTGTAATTATACAATTATTTTTAATACATCGTATTGGTCAAAAAAATAAATAAATGATTTCTTTAAAAAAATTAAATCAATTATTAAGATTACTTTTAATATAATAGTTGACTTAAATTTAATTTATTAAATGATTAAGATATTTCAATTTTTTTAAGAAAAATGACAGAACTAGGCCAATATAGTCATAAACCAAATCAAACTAGATGTTTTTAAACTAATTCAATCAGAATGAAATTAAATTGAAACCAAAATCTTAATTAAATCAAAACCTAAAACTAAACTAGAATCAAAACTAGAGTTGATAGTTTAAACCAAATTGTCGATATATAGTTTGGTTATAACTTTCCTTAGCCTTGCAACTGGAAGTAATGGTTTAAAGTTGAAACCAAAACCAAATCAAACTAAGAACTTACCATCTTGCTTGTCGTTATTCTATTTAATGTTACTTTTTTTAATTTTGTTGTTATATAAAAGATGTAGTTACATATCTCATTTATTTTTGTTGTTGTATAAAGTACGAACCATAAAATTTCATCTCTTATTATTGTTATAGCATTTTATTAACTTAAAAATATAAGCTTAATTTGCATATATCACCTATAATTAATCCACAACTAGCTTATTAATTTGGACAATTTGAAAAATGTTTATAGTTTAATTGCATATTAGAATTTTGAAAAGAAAACTTAGGTAGTTTTGATGTAAAATGTTTCTTTAAATCAGCTAACTCGATATATGAACATCCTTCAGTTTAAGTCATAATTAAAGAATCTTCTTGAAATTGTCTATAATTGTGGCAATTAAAAGTAATTGGAGTCCATATTTTGCAATTATTAATGCATATATGTGATGAATAGGGATATTTTAAATGGCTATAAAGAAGGGTGGACCCTATACCTAGCAAGGAACATTGTACCTATTACATCAATTCACATCTAAAGGCATCCTTATTGCTTTTATGTTGAGGTTTAAGCTAAAGATACCTCTATGAAATGGAACATTAGGGTGTAGATATACCACTTTGCCAAGGGTTCATAATTAAGGTAGAAATCAAACATGTAATTTGTTTGATTCGAATCTCATTTGTTGACCACTTAAGCCCACCCTTGGGAGTATTAAAGCATATGTTATAGAAGCAAGCTTGGCTAATTAAGCAACTTTCTTTGGAGTCAAATTCAATTATTTATGCCTTGCCTACCTTTATTAAAGCAACATTTTCAATTACCTCGCCCTCTTTGTAATGCTTTTAAGGTTATAATATTAAGCATGATTATGTAAAATTACATTAATTGTAATTTTCATTTGTACTAACAAGCCATAATCAACATGCAATTTGAAATATTGGACACATATAAATATATACATATATATAGACACACACATATACACATATTGATAAGGATAATTCTTATGAGTCACTAATGGGCCTTTAGCTTGGCTTAATAATACTCGATATGCTCCTCCTTGACCTTACTTGGGGAAAATGTTGCCTTTTTGAGATAAATGCATCATTTTTTGGGCTACACACATGCACCCTACCTAGATTATTCCTCTAATCACATCAACTTTTAAACCTAGTTATAGAAGTCATTCCCAAGGTACACATTAACATTTCTTTTACTATATCAACTCTTAAGTAATCACACCTTTTGCTGAATTAAACATTAGAGTGCTAACATTAAATTAAGACTCAACACCCCTTAACCTTCCTTTGTATTGTAAGTCACAAATCCAATCCTACCTAAACATTTAAACTTAAGCTTTCCCTAATTTGGCTTCATTAAGTTGTTGCCCAATCATAAAGGCACCATTTATAGGGACAACATTATGTATCCATTCCTCTTTACCACCTTTTCTTCTTTCTATTTGACTTATAAGTTCTTTCCACAAAGATATGGATGACAACTCCATCACACTACCTAACTCCTTAACTATGGAACTTTCTCTATCTCTTTTAACCTATGTAATTATCAATCATTGTCCATTTTATAAGAATAGTTTTGTCTCATCCAGTAACAAATCTAGACATTAGGAGTCTCAATGGATTCCTTTTTGAAAGAAAGGAAGAGTTATCCCTACCATATTTTTAAATCCAATCTTCACTAAAATAAATGACCTCTTAAGAATTATACTTCCTAAACTCTCCAAGATACTCAAAACTTGCAACTTATGATCAATGATAATGTTGTCTTGATAACTCCACCATAACATCTTGATCTAGCTTCCCCTAAATGTCTTAAAGGAAGAAGATAATCATTTTCCTCCCTAAGGGACTCCTAAGAACACTCTTTACTATCCTCTAAGTAAGAAATTAGCGGCTGCCTTTTGTAAAAATTCATAATAAATTAGCAATTGCCTAGAACCATACCCTCAAGAGCTTCTCCCAAAAATTCATCCCCACCAAAAATGCCCCAGAATTGGCTTCAAATAAAGATGAAGTAGTAAAGCAAATGCAAAAGCTAATACTTTAAGTCACTACTCTACAAAGTTAAGAACCATACTCTTCAGAGATAATCTTTAACTTTTCTCTTACCTTGGAAATCTAGGATGTGCCAACTTAAGAGAAATTCAAAATATCTATCCCAGATTCTTATGAAGGGACCATTAACCTAACTTACCATTAAACTAGGCTTTACACTCTTATGTCTTTATATAAAGCCTCTAATGTTACCATATGCAAGGTTTTATCCATAACCCTTCTCAAAGATAGTAATTCAAGCTCTTACCTTGATTAATTACAACCATGGAATCATTGAGTTGATAATTCGTGACCTAATTTGTTACTACTAAGAGATGAAAAAAGGCCTTTACAAGATTGATATGGGTGCATAAACAACCTAATGGGATCTTTATGGGAATGCATCCCATATTTTAATAAAGAAATGCTAGAAATATAAGGCCTAAATTTGACTTTACTCTAGTTATCTTTTGTATTGGCTTATGAAAGTCTCATTTTACCTACTAATTGGACAAAAATCCATTGAAGGACTTTGTAAAAGTCATGTCTCACACAAAAACGTATATTTGAGCAAAAGATGCCTTATAGGCCTATAAAAAGGTTGAAAGACAATAAAAAGGCTAAAACCAAAAATAAAGCTACTCTTCTCCTTCTTAAGAAGGAGGAATCATAGTCTTGAGCCAAACCATTATCACTATATCCCATTAACCAAAACTCAAGCCAACATTATAATGGAAATAAAAGATATGCATAATTAATTAGCCACAATGGCTTTTCTCAAATCCATAACACTATAATGCAAGTTCTATCATTTGCATAATGATCATGGTCATTATATTAAGGCATACCACAACCTCAAAGATGAAATTGAAATACTTATATAACAGGTATGATCCAAAAGAAGAATGACCTACGTAAAGTGCATTCTAAATATCCAAAGGGAGTGAGTAGTAAGAACATATAATGAGTTTTAAATTGAAACCAATGTCAATAATAAGAATGTATAATGAGTTTCAATTCAAAATAAGATGAATAATGGGAAAGTCTATTTACATTATATATAAAGGAAAGGAATAATGAAAAACCAATAGGCATTAACTCATAATAAATAGGGGATTAACAATGTTATATTAATAAAACCTTATTTAAATTAAAAACACACATGCATGCACGCACACACATATACACGCATATATATACATATATATA
>JAHLGO010000090.1:4491744-4585178 GCA_020615895.1 Ceriops decandra
GAGAGAGAGAGAGAGTGATGACAAAAATGAAAGGAAAAAAATTTATTTAATTGAGTATAACTTTACTCATTTAAATACTATAACATAGTGTTCTTAGTGCACCTAGATTTAGTATAAGAGCTCAGTGCTCCCAACTCATCTAGTTATCACAAAAAATACAAGTTACAAGTATATAAGGGATCTTTGTGCAAAAGGATCCTAATTATTTATCTTTTCTTCCTTTAAGACAAACTAATCAGAAGGAGCAATGTCCTTAAAGGAGAATTTTATGTTGAATGATCTTAGCCTTGTAATCCCTAGCCTACTTAAGTATATCACATTTACACTTATAGTGGAGGATACGTTTTTATTTCAATCCTTCCTCTAAAGCCTACACTTTGGAATTAGTGGCTTCAAGTGATTCATTGGAAGTCCTTAGTTTTTTCCATAACTCCTAGATGGTAACATCCATGCATTGCTCCATTGAAGTTAACTTGTTAACTTGGTCCTCAAGAAGGGCATAAGCCCCCTTATGTTCACATAATGTCTTAAAGTAATTAAAAATATCACCTAACTTCTCTACTTGCTAAAAAAGGTCACCCTAAAAATGATGCAAGCTCTTCTACATAGTCGTAACTCAATGAGCGCTATCCTTAATGTGAGCAACATTAATTGAAACTTGTCTACCCATTCAAGAATTCTAGGGGATTTTAACCACTCTAAGGTTTTCCCTTTTGTCTTTAAAGGCTTTGACCACTAGTAAAATAATTAAAAGTAACTACTCAAATGATTGTTCTTTCCACTTTGACATTTCTAGATCAACAACAAAGGAAGGAGTAGCAATATCTATCAACATAAGCCTTTTGGCTATATTCCCTGTCTTATTAGCCAAGCTCATTTCATTTGTCATTCCAACCATAGATGGCAAAACAAAGTGTTTGTTAGATAGCTTTATATGCTTACTAGAACTCACTATGTTGATATCTTTTACAGTAAGCTTTAAATTCTTATTCTTATTTAAGCTCTTTATAAGCCTCTAATAAAGAACCCACTAGGTGACTTGCCTTAGGAACCTTAAGCAATTTGTTATGCATACCCTAAAAAGTTAAGAAATAAGTTAGGCTAATCAAATCAAAACCCTAAGGAAACTAAGTCCTAAAAGCATCAATCTTAAGACGTCATAAAGGTTGATCACTCCTTTGATAAGTCAAGACAATGTATTCTTCCAAAAACAAAAGAAAGCAAAGCAAAACTTACTGAAAAAAACCTAAATCTTGTTTTTTCCATTTCATATAGTTATATCCTTTATATATGCATGTAATTATTATAATTATATAAAGAAAAGGTGTTTCTTAACATGCCTATATAAGAAAAACCTTAATTATATAAGATCCTTCTAATTAAGAAATACAAATCTACCTTGATTAGGAATCCTTAAAACATACTACAACTAATGATAACTAGGCATAAAAGTCAAAGTAAAAACACTAATTAATGTATCAAAACTCAACTGAACCTATAAGCCTAAATAAACCTAAGAAGTTAAGCCTTTTCTACATGTAATTTGACCTTAATTTAAGATCTAGCAACTTAAAACAAAATTAAGCCCTTTAATACAACTTCCCATGTAAAATGAGTCAACCTAGCAACTTGGACTTATATCATGGGCTCCAAGTTTTGTTCATCAAGTTTTAAGCCTTGTCCATCATCTTGCATATAAAGATAAGTGATTATCCTTAGTGTAGCATTAAAAACTTTTAGAATAGCCTTGGCATCTTTTAGAGCACCCTTTTTGTCATACAGCTCCATGATTAAGCCTTGTAAAGCCTTTTTTTTTTTTTTTATCTTTTTTGTCCTTTCCCCTGTTATTGGACCATCGATTCCTTATAAAGGATCTATGGAATACTTGCTTTGTTACACTTGAATAGCACCTTGTTCCCCACCATTCCTCCCCTTTTTGAAAGGATTCGTCCTCGAATCACCTACATCAAACAAAGATAAGTTAGCAATATTAAAAGTAGTACTAACATTACCATAGTTGCTTGGTAAATCTAGCTTGTAGGCATTATCATTAATCCTTTCCAAGACTTGAAAAGGTTCATCTCCTTGAGGTTGCAATTAGGACTTTCTTTATGAGGGAAATCATTCCTTCCTTATATGCACCTACACCCAATCACTAGGTTCAAAGACAACCTTCACACGCCTCCTATTAATTTGCTTAGCATCTTAGTCATTCTTCCCTTCAATGTTAGCGCAAATCTTAGCATGTAAATCTTTCACAAGATTTGACTTTTTCTTACCATCAATGTTAGCACATTCTTTAGTAGGCAAAGATAAAATCTCTAAAGGAGATAAAGGATTAAAACCATAAAAAACTTTAAAAGATGACAAGGAAGTAGTAAAATGAACAGTTTTATTATAAGAAAACTCAACATGTGGCAAATACCATTCCCATTACCTCAAGTTTTTTGAATGATAGCATATAACAAAGTAATGAGTGTCCTATTAACTACTTTAGTTTATCCATCTATTTAAGGATGTGCAACAGTAGATAATAAGACTTTAGTTCCAAATTTATTCCATAAAGTGTGCCAACAATGACTTAAGAACTTAAAATCCCTATCACAAACAATAGTTCTTGGCAATCTAAACAAATGCACCACTTCCTTAAAGAATAACTCAATAATATGTGTTGCATCATTGGTTTTAGAACATGTAATACAATGAGTCATTTTGCTAAACCTATCAACAACGACAAATATGTTATCCTTACCACTTTGAGACCTTGGTAATCCTAAGATAAAGTCCATAAAAATATCAATCTAAGGTTGGTTAAAAACAGGTAAAGGTGTATACAAGCAATACAATTTAACTTTAACCTTTGCTTGCCTACATGTAATGAACTTATCATAAATGGAATGCACATCATGCTTCATATTAGGCAAATAAAAATGCTTATGCAATATATCTAGAGTCTTCTGCACACCAAAGTGTCCCATGAAGCCACCCTCATGAGTTCCCCTAACTCACGAATAAAACAAATAGGCACACATAATTTATCCCTTTTAAATAGAAACCCTTCATGCCTATAAAATTCACCAAACACATACTTATCACATGCATTTTACACTTGGCCAAAATCAGAATCATTCACATATAAGCCATTAAGCAATTCAAAACCAAGTAACTTAGTTTACCAAGAAGTAAGTAATGTAAGCCTCCCAGATAATACATCAGCAACAATGTTTTCCTTTCCAATTTTGTGCTTGATCACATAAAGAAATGTTTCTATGAATTCCAACCATTTAGCATGTCTTTTATTAAGCTTACCTTGAGATTTCAAGAACTTTAAGCTCTCATGATCAAAATAAATGATGAATTTGCTCAACCACAAATAATGTTACCATGTTTGAAGAATTTGTACTAATGTATAAAATTCCTTATCATAATTAAGATAATTTAAGATTACCCGACTTAGCTTTTCATTAAAATAAGCAATTGGTTTGGAATCTTACATAAAAACAACCCTTATTCCTATTCTAGATGCATCATATTTTACCTCAAAAACTTTATCAAAGTTAAGCAACTATAACAAAGGTGCATTAGTAAGCTTTTCTTTCAAAGTATTGAAAGTCTGATCATGCACATCATCCCACTTGAAAAAAAACATTCTTTTTAATAAGTTTATTTCTAGGTGTAGCAATAAACCTAAAATCCTTAACAAACCTTTGATAAAAACTTGCTAAACCATGAAAGCTTCTTACCTCGTTCTCGTTCTTAGGCATAGGTCAGTCCCATATTGCCTTTACCTTCTTTCCATCCACATTAATACCTTACAAATTAACAATATAGCCAAGAAACATAAAGGATTCCAAAATGTGCACTTTTTGAAATTAACATATAGTTGGTTCTTTCTTAACAGACTGAACACAACATGCAATTGTTTCACATGTTCATCCAAATTCTTGTTATAAACTTTATCAAAGTAAACTACTACAAAGTTCCCTGTGAAAGCATGTAAGACATGATTCATTAACCACATGAATGTACTAGGTACATTAGTTAATCCAAAAGGCATTACTAACCATTCATACAATCCATATTTAGTTTTAAATGTTGTTTTCCATTCATCTCCCTCTTTCATGCGAATTTGATGATAGTCATTCTTTAAATCAATTTTTGAAAACACACATGAACCATGCAACTCATCAAGCATATCATTTAATCTAAGGATAGGATATCTATACTTTACAGTGATCTTATTGATGTATTGACAATCCACACACATATGCCATGTCCTATCTTTCTTTGGGACTAAAATGACAAGGATCGAGCATGGGCTAAGACTCTTTCTTGCAAATTCCTTTTACACCAACTTATCCATTTGTCTTTGTATCTCTTTCATTTCATTTAGATTAGTTTTATAGGCAAGTCAGTTTGGTATGTTAGCACTAGGTGTGAAATCTATTCGATGCTCAATTCCATTTAAGAAAGGTAATTCTTGGGGAATCTCTTCAGGAAATAAATCTTTAAACTCTTATAATAATGGAACAATCACACTAGGCAAAGAATAGTTAAAGTCATTAGATAAAAAATAAATATCTTTATACATAAGTACAAGTAGTAATTGCCTTGCAATCATAGCACTCTTAACCTCACTTTTCCTAGCAAACACACTCACTTTCTTGCTTTTAACTCCCTTTTGCAGACTTTTCTCTCTGCCTCACCCTTTTCACTTGAATTTTTCCCCATAACCTTACTTTCTCTTCTTTCCTTTGACCTCTCACTCTCTTTTTCTTTTACCCTTGTTTTGTCATTTGTTCTTCTATCATTTTCACTCTTTTGTTATCTTAATCTAACGTTCATATGCTTGAATAGGTTTAAGAAGAGTTAATACAACATTCTGATTATTAATTACAAAGGAGTATTTGTTCTTGTGGCCATCATAAGTAACCTTTTTATCAAATTGCCATGGTCACCTAAAAAGTATATGACTAGCATGCATTGGTGTCACATCATAAAGAACCTTATCCCTATAAATGCCAATAGAAAAGACAATTAAAACTTGCTTGGTTACTCTAATTTCTCCATAATCATTCAACCATTACAACTTATAAGACATAGGATGCTTGAAGGTATCCAAATTCATCTTCTCTACTAATAAAGTATTAACAACATTATTGCAACTTCCATTATCAATAATCATGTAGATACCTTGTCTTTAACATGACATCTTGTATAGAAAATGTGCTTATGTTGCTCCTTATCATTATCATCTTTAGGCTAAATACTTAGTACATACCTTGCAACTAGCATATCTCCATAAACAGGTTCTTCAACATTAATATCACAACAATTCTCCAATGGTGGCATGTCATTATCACTTGAACTAATGCTTTTTATGTCACCATTCTCTAACATGATCGTAGCTCTTTTATTTGCACATTAAGTAATATGTCCATGTCCTTGACATCTAAAACACTTAATATCATGAGATTTAGAAGATTTTGTTTTAGTTTTAACCTTTAGAAACAACAACTAATTCCTTTGACCTTGCATCTTCTTTGGCTTTAAGGCCACTTTGGCATCTTTCTAAGTTGCTTTCCATGTAAAACTAAAAGTTGATCCAAATTTGGATCCTTTAGACTTGATTTGGTTCTCCACCTTAATAGCCTTATGTATTAGGTCCTCTATCTCTAAATAATGTTGCAAATCCACTATATCTGCAATTTCCTTATTCAAACTACCAATAAACCTTGCCATGGTATTGTCTTGGTCTTCCTCTATATTAGCTCTAATCATATCTATCTCTATTTCCATGTAATAATTCTCCACACTTATAGACCCTTGCATCAACCACTGCAATTTTGTATACAAGTCTCTATAGTAGTGGCTAAGTATAAATCTCTTACGTATTATAGATTTCATCATTTCCTATAACTGAATTAGCCTCTCACCATTCCTCCTTCTACTTATCACTAATTGGTCCCACCAAATACTTGCATAATTAATGAATTTTGTAGCTGTCAATTTTACTTTCTTCTCCTTAGAATAACTATGGCAATCAGATATATGCTCAACCTTTCTTTCCCACTCCAAACAATGTTTAGGATCATTCTTCTCCTGAAATGTTAGAATCTTTATCTTTATGCTGCTCAAATTAGTATCTTTCTTAGAAACAACATTCCTGCCTTTTCTTAAGTTTGATTCTTCATAGCTTGATTCTTCCTCAATCACTTGCCTTTTAAAGGATTTGGATTTGCTAGGTCATTGTAACATATCTAATCTAGTGTTTATCATCTTCAATTGCTTGATGATAGTCTTCATCCAAATTTTCATATTTATATCATAGACTTTTCCTTCACTAATCATGTTTATAACTTGCAGAAACATGTTAGTAATTAAAATAAATTTGTTCCTCACACACTTCCTCACGTGTTTATCCTAAAATTAGATTGTTATCACTTTTATTTCACTCTATTTTGGCTTTTCATGATGATAATCTCACCACTCTTGCCTTTTTCACTTAAGTCTCTTTATGTTTTTGAAAGACTTAAGATTAACAAATCACAAGAAATAATCTATTAGATGGTGGCAAATCTAAAAATCAGAACTTTTAAAACAAATTCAAGATATCCCTTTTAGGCTTAAAAAAGAAAAAAAATCAAATTTGTAACCTTATAAACCTACATAATAGGTTGCAAGAATAAATATGCACTACTCAACTCAAATACAACTTCTTTGTCTTCCTTTTTTTTATTCTCAACCCTTTATTTATCAAAACACCCATAAAATTAACACAACTTCAAAAGTAATAAACTAATTAAAATAAATCAGAAGAACTAAGTAAAAAAACACAAAGATGAATGAAGCATAAAAGAAAGTACTAAACAAAGATGGAAAAAGAATACATAACTTATTTTTAGAACTAAGACTCTGATACCAATTGATAAAGAACCTACTGGGTGACTTACCCTTGAATCAATTTGTAATGTACACCCCAAAAAGATAGAAAACAAGTTGGGTTAATCAAATCAAAACCCTAAGGAAACTAAGTCCTAAAAACCTTAATCTTAAAATGCCACAAAGGTTGATCACTCATTTAATAAGTCAAGACAATGTATCCTTCTAAGAACACAAGAAAGCAAAACAAAGCTTACTGAAAAATACCTCAATCTTGTTTTTTTTTTTTTGTTTTATATAATTGTAGCCTTTATATAAGCATGTAAATATTACAATTTTATAAGGAAAAGGTGTTTCTTAATATACCTATATAAGAAAAATCTTAATTATAAGAGATCCCTCTAATTAAGGAATACAAATCTACCTTGATTAGAAATCCTTAAAACAAACTACAACTAATGATAACTAGGCATAAAAATCAAAGTAAAAACCTTAATTAATGTATCTATTAAGCCCATCTTTGATGGCTAATGTTGGATTTATTGTCAATAACATCTCATATTGTTATTTGTGTTGATTTTATGTTTTGAATGTCGTTAAGATGCATAGAAGTCATTGGGCAAAACCGTTGATGGCAAGTCAACCTTAAAGTCAACAAGTTAATATTGACCATTGACCCTAAATTTTAGAAAGTCAATGTTGATCATTTACCCTAAATTTTAGGAATCAAATCTGATTATTGATTATTAGGTAACCTTTGGGAATCAATGCTGGTCATTGATGAACCCTAATCTCAAGGTCCTATAAATAACCCTATGCATCTTACAAGACATGTATGGGCTATAAGAGAGAACAATCAACTACAAAAAAATAAGAGAGAATGGCCAGTCACAAAGAGAGAACGACAAGATGAAAAAAGAAGGCAGCCAAAGTGAGGTTAAGTAGTAAAAGGAGAAGCAGGCACCAAAGAAGAGAGTGATCAACCAAAGAAAGTGCAGCAACTAGCCAAGGAAAGTGTGGTAGCAGCCGACCAAGGAGATTACAGCAATAGCTGGCCAAAGAAGAGGTGACAACAACCACTAAAGAAGGAGGCAGTCACACCAACAGAAGAAAAAGTTCTAGCAACTAGCAACCACACCAAAAGGAGAAGAAAAGAAAGCAATAGCTGGCCAATCCAATAAAGGAAGAAGTTACAACAGCCACACTAAACCAAAGGAGAGGTCTTGCAGTAGCCACACCAAAGAAAGAAGAAGGTAGCAACTAGTCAAACTAATATGTAAAAGAGTTACAACAACCACCTAAGGAAACCTACAATTACAATAGGGAAATTAGCAAATTGTAGCAAGAAAGAGGAACCTATTACAGCAAGGATAGGGAGTTATACCAGTAGCACATCCTGTAACACCAAAAATAGCCTACAACACTAGTAGTAGCTTGCAATACCAGCAGTAGCCTATAACACTTGCAATAAATCATAACACCAGTAGGACATCCCACAATACCAAAAATTGTAACACGTCTAGAAGGCAATCCAAGAAATTACAACATGTCTAATAGGCAATCCCAATAATTGTAGCAAGTCCAGTAGGTAATCCCAGCAATTGTAGCACATATAGCAAGCAATCCTAATAATTACAACAAGTCCAACAAGCAATCTCAGTAATTGCAACATGTCTAGAAGGCAATCCTAGTAATTGCAGCACATCCAGTAAGCTATACTAGCAATTGCAGCATAGACAGCGATAGCAGCACATGCAGGCAATGATAATAGATCATGTAAGTAGCGATAGCAACACATTCAGGTAACAATAGTAAAATGTGCAGGTAGCAATAATAGCAAGTAAACATCAACAGTAGAGGGAGAGAACTTGCAGTAGAGATAACCTGTAGAGAAGAAACCAAAAAAGCTTGAGTAAAGACTGATAATGAGGAAGGAGAAGATCTACTTTTTTGCATTAGCAACCTGTACACATTGATTAATCCTTATAATAAATGTGATAGTTACTAAACTTTTGATAAACTTGCTGAAAAAGGATGGGATACCCTTGGATTGATCAGGAGATCAGTCTATTGAGTGTCAAGTTCTTGACTTCTCCCTAAAATCTACTAGTTTATGATACTGAGAAGGGGGTGAATTAGTATCACCAAAATTCGCAATTCGCAGATAAGAGAACAACTTCAACCTCTTCTTTAAAACGAACTCTTTCTCATACTTGACTAAGGTGGATCTATTGCTACCTATTAATCACAATAGTCTCCAAAGTCACCTTTCAAACACCTTACCTAATAGGCAATTCAGATGTTTTTGTTTAGGTCCTCGTTAAGTTATGGGTTGGCTAATACTTTAACTGCATTCACAACTCAATTAAAAACATAAAACGTAAAGCAAATTAAGGACATGAGATTTACGTGGTTCCGTCAATGTGACGTACATCCACGGTGGTACAGACTCTCCCTTACCGAGACTATCCACTATACTTAAGAATTCCAGTTACAATGGATGTCTTAATCTTTTGCTCCTTTCACTATTATAATTACTAAGCAAGTACAATACAAAAAGTGTCACATACTGTGTCTATCCTTCTTCTAGCTTTTCTTGTCTCTATTGAATTGAAAGGTTGCTCCATTGCCGCTTAGAAGTTCACCGTAATGCTCTCTAACCTCTCTTGAAGAAATTTGGAAATACATTGAGTTCTTTCAATGCTTTATCGAATTTCTTCTCTACATTGTTTCACACAGCTCCTGTTTTTATCGTCTTAAGGTCTCACTCGTCTCTTATTTCACGATCTCATTGTCTCACAGCTCGCCTCATGTACATTTTTGGTTTGCCCTCGTTTGTTTCACACCTCCTTTGGTCGTATTAGATTTTCTCCCTTTACTGTTGGCCATTGTTCATCGGTTGTCCACCTCTGTCTATTTTTGGTTTTCTTCCAACCAGTGGTCTATTTTTCCATGCTCACTCAGTTGGCTGTTAGGTTTCTCTTTCTCTCATTCCCAGTGACTCCTCTGTTCTGGCCGTCGGGTTTCTTTTTCTCTCCTTCTCGTTGACTCCTCTGGTCTGGCCATCGGGTTTCTCTCTCCTTCCACCAATTTGCTCTAATTTGCTCAAATTTTAACCTACATCTTTCTCCATATCGGGTTTTCTCTCTCCCTTTTTCACACAGTCGTTCTTCATTCCCTATTTTGCCATTTTTGTTCCCTTGGTTAAACAGTTTCTGTTGTGTTTTCTGATCACTCTTTGTGTTTATGCCATTCACCCTCTCTCCTTTTTGGACAACAACTTTCTGTTTTCTCTCTTATCTCTAACGACGGCTTGTTGTGCGGCTACACTGTGCTTTTCTTATGTTTCTTTATGTACTCCTCCATAAAATCTTTAAAAGGTAAATTTACTGTCTTGCCCTTCCATATGGCTTTTATGTTCTTGCCCTTCTGCATGGCTTTACTTTCTTACCCACTTAAACCTAGTTGACAACAATTACAACCTATACAAGGCTGTGGGAACAACAATCTCCCCCTTTGTAATTGTTGGCAATACTCATAACAAAAGCCATTATACAGCAGTTTCAACTCCCCCTAAATATGCACTCCCCCTTTCTTAACAACTCCCCCTGCACTGTTGCTTCTCTCCCCCTTTGCCAACCAATTATAAATCTGAAAAACTTGCAAAGTAGAGATGGCGGATTCACCTAATTTTTAGGCTTGATGAGGCATTTACACAGACAAACTCATTCTATGCTTTTCAAATAGCTCTATGGACAGAGATTTAATTAGATCTTGTGTAGCCTCTTCAATAGATTTAGGTCCAACTTATGAGAGTAAAGTAGTAGCTCCCACAATTCTTCTTCTTGTTGTAACTCCTGCTGATAGGTCACCTATGATCTAATTTTCTTGATAAGCACTAGTCCATATTTTCTTTGGCTTTCTTTCTTGCACAGTCTAAATTGCAAGAGTATCTCTTTCTTCATCAATCACAAACAAATTTCCAACTATTCTCTTTCCAACTGCAACAATATTGTCTTCTTTACTTTTTACTTGACAACCTGTTTTTATGAATATTGCCTTATAGTCTTCATTGCATAGTTTGTTGACAGATGCTAGATTATATCTGAGTCCTTCAACGTGCAGAACATCTTTCAACTTTCATCTTCTAATGTTTACTGGCCCTTGACCACTAATGTTGAGTGAATCATCATTGTCAAAGTTGACTCTACCTTCTATTGACTTGGTTAGATTTGACAATTTACTCTTGTCTCCCATTATATGTGAAGTGCATCCACTGCCAAGGATCCATTGCTTTTCCTTTTAGTCAGCTTTGAGTGCAATTTCAACTATATTAGCCACCTCCCTTTTAGCTTTATATTCCTTTTTTTGAACTATAGCTTTCTTCTTTTTCTTAACTTTGATTGCACTACTTGTTTTCACTGTGCCATTGAGTGCCTTCTTTTGCTCAGGAAGAAGTGTCATGCATCTCTTGGCATTATGGCCATCCTGCCCGCACCTTTCACACTGTTCCAAGTCTACCTATACAGCAAACTTGTTCTTTGAAACCATTGGTTTGGGCTTCCACTAACACTTCTTGTTAGTGTGTCCTTGCTTTTTACAGTATGTACAACTCACGATAGGTGTTCTCCTCTGAATTTTGTATTGTCTCCCCCTATATGTAGCATCGTATCTTCTCAAGTTGGAGACATATACTGGCCTTCTCCACCAGCAGTTACTCGCCTTATGACCCCAAACTCCACAATAAAGGCAATGACCTTGAAACTGCCTCTTTTTGGATCTAATCATAACTTGTCTTCTTCTGTTCATCACTTGCTATATAGGCAAAGTAACTGGCTTCTTTACTTGTGTAACTTTCATCTCAATTACCTTCTTCTCTTTCTGTTCAGCCATAGCCCTCTGCTAGCTGACTTTCTTTTCTTCCTTCTTGTTTGCCACCCTAGCTTGCCTCTTCAAATCTTCTTTATTCTCACCTATCTTCTTCTGAGTCACAACTTTCTCTTTCAACTTTTGTGGCACATTCTTATTTTCTTTAGCCAAGGTAGCCTCAGATTGCTGCACTTTCTCTACATTCTTCTCTCCTTTTGTTGAACTTGTTTCTCCTATCATTTCAAGCTTCTACAAGTTTTCTTTGCTACTTTTGAGTTATTGTTAAAGTCTCAGCAACTCTTTCTCCAATTCGTCAATTTTTGAAGCCCTTGAGCCAAGCTCTACTGTAAGGTCTTCACATATTTTGATTTGTTCCTCAAATCTTCTCTTCAAGTCAATATGCTTAGCCCTTATTTCATCCTTTTGACTTTCAGCTTCCTTAGACTTTGCTTTAACATGTTTTATATGAGCTTCTAACCTTCTTATGGTTCTACTCCTTCTTATTATCTCTTTTGAAGCTGCTTCCAACTTAGCTTCAAAATCTGATTCTTTTTCATCAACCTCCTCTTCCTCTTCAGAGGTTGAACTACCACCTTGAACTAATGCCATAAAGGCATGCTCATCTAATGAGTCTTCATCTTCCTCCTTATCAGCCTCTTATGCTTTAACTCTTGAACGAACCTCTCTTCTTCTTCTGTGGGTTAGCAGTCTTCTTGTTGGACTTCTTTGATTTGAATAATGATTTTCTTCATCTTGAATTCTACTCATCATCACCATCCTTATCTTCATCATCAAGTTTCACTTTGCACTGAGAAGCTAAGTGTCCAGTTTGCCTATAACAATAACATCTCAAGGACAATGGTCCTTTTCCCTTCTTAGACCCTTTTTTGAATTTCCTTTTAAAGTAAGCCAACACTTTACCTTCACTTTCTTCCTCATCATCATCATTATTCTCACTAGATGATTCTTCTTCTTCTTTTATCTTTAAATGCTTCATAGCTTTAAAAGCTGACTCCTTTGATACCTTCGTTATTATAGAGCTTTCAACTGACTTTATCCTCATCTCATATGCAATGAGATTACACTGGAAATTGTGCAAAGACATAGAATTGAGATCTCTACTCTCCTTTATAGCTGCTACCTTTAAGGCAAACCTCTTAAGTAGAATTCTCAAAATTTTCTTCACAATCGATAAGTCCTTCTTGTTCTTCCCATGACTTCTCAGTTCATTTACAGCGTCAATAACCCTGGTGAAAAACTCTTTTGCATTCTGAGAGATTCATATCTCTTCTTAAACACTTAAAACTTAGCCTCCTTCATTCTACCATTACCTTCATAGACTTTCTGCAATCTGTCTCATATCTCCTTGGCAGATTTGCAATCCATAATTTTAGCATACTCAGCATCTGTCAATGCTGAAATGATGATGTTTGAGGCTTTCCCATTTATCTTAAACTGCCTCAACTCCTTTGGGGTTGGGTTTTTACTTTCTTCCAGAGCCACAAAACCCTCCTGTATGCATTTCACCACATTCATGCCCATGGTTACAAATACCACTTGCATTCTTACTCTCCACATAGAGTAGTTGGTTCCATTAAAGATTGGAACCTTTTTGCTGTAAGTGGTGCTGGTACTAGTACCAGTTTCCATTTCTCAGTATGCTGAACAAGTCAAACTTCTAGATCCCTTCAACCTAGTACACAAAGCTGTTAAGTTTCAAATTGGTGAACCAGTGGTCTGATACCAATTAAAGTTCCCGACTTCTCCCTATGATCTATTAGTTTATGATACTGAGAGGGGAGTGAATCAGTATCACCATAATTTGCAATTCGTAGGTAAGAGAACAACTTCAACCTTTTCTTAAAAGTGAACTCTTTCTTAGACTCGACTAAAATGAATCTATTGCTATCTACTAATCACAATAGTCCCCAAAGTCACCTTTCAGACACCTTGCCTAATAGATAATTCAGATGTTCTTGTTTAGGTCTTCGTTAGGTTATAGGTTAGTTGATACTTTAGCTGTGTTCACAACTCAATTCAAAACACAGAACGTAAAGCAAATTAAGGACACACGAGATTTACGTAGTTCTGTTAATATGACGTACATCCATGGTGGTAGGGACTATCCCTTACCGAGAATATCCACTATACTTAAGAATTTCAATTATAATGGATGTCTTAATCATTTGCTCCTTTCACTATTGCAATTACTAAGCAAGTACAATACAAAGAGTGTCACTTATTGTGTCTACCTTTCTTCTAGCTTGTCTTGCCTCTGTTGAATTGAAAGGTTGCTCCACTACCGCTTAGAAGTTCATTGCAATGCTCTCTAACATCTCTTAAAGAGATCTGGAAATACATTGAGTTCTTTCAATGCTTCACCGAATTTCTTCTCTGCGTTGTTTCACACAACTCCTGCTTTCACCATCTCACAATCTCACTTGTCTCCTATTTCACGATCTCACGACTCGCCTCACGTACGTTTCTGGTTTGCCCTTATCCATTTCACACCTCCTTTAGCCATATCAAATTTTCTCCCTTTTCTGTTGGTCACTGTTCATCGGTCGTCCACCCCTTTCGGTTTCTGTTTTTCTGTGCTCACTTGGTTGGTCATCGGGTTTCTTTTTCTCTCCTTCCTGTCGACTCCTCTGTTTTGGTCGTCAGGTTTATCTCTCTCCTTCCTGTCAACTCCTTTGGTCTAGCCATCAGGTTTCTCTCTCCTTCGGCTGATCTGCTCTGATTTGCTCAATTTCTGACCTGCCTTTTTCTCCGTATCGAGTTTTCTCTATCCCTTTTTCACTCGACTATTCTTTGTTCCCTGTTTTGCTCTTTTTGCTCCTTTGGTTGAACTATTTCTCTTGTATTTTTTGATCACTCTTTATGTTTATGTCGTTCACCCTATCTTCTTTTCCAATGACGGCTTTTCGTATTCTCTCTTATCTCTGACAACAGCTTTCCATTTTCTCTCTTATCTCTAATGACAGCTTGTTGTGCGACTACACTATGCTTTTCTTATGTTCCTTTATATACTCCTCCATAAAAACCTAATAGGGCAAATTTACTGTCTTGCCCTTCTATGTGGCTTTTACATTCTTACCCCTTCATGTGGCTTTTATGTTCTTGCCCTTCCACGTGGCTTTACTTTCTTACACACTTAAACCTAGTTGAAAATAATTACAACCCATACAAGGCTATGGGAACAACAAAATGATTGGGAGATCAAACCTTTGAGTGATTAGGAGATCGACTCGATGATTGGGAAATCATCATAAGTGGTTAAGAAGTGATCCTTCCACACCATAACTATATCCCTTGATAGCAAGAGTAGATTATGTGATTTAGGAGTGATCTTATCAAATTGTGGACATAACTTAGACATTATGGGTGAATCATGTAAAAATCTTTGTATGTTCTCTAGTACTTGCATTTGATTGATATCCATATGTCATTCTCACATAAAAAAGAAAAATAAAACATTGGATTATCAACTTTAACAAGTCACAAAGGTTAATCCAGAAATATTTGTAAAAAGCGAGCATCTTACATTGATTCACCCCCTTCCCCTTTCAATGTGAGACCTAAGAAGGTCCTCATTAGTATCAAGACTCAACTGAACCTAAAAGCCTAAAAAAACCTAGGATGTTAAGCCTTTTCTACTTATAATTTGACCTTAACTTAAAATCTAACAACCCAAAGTAAAATTTGGCAGCCCTTTAGTACAATTTAACATGCAAAATGAGTCTTTCCTTAGCTTGGTCATGCAGCTTGGACTTATATCATGGACTCCAAGTTTTGTTATTCAAGTTCTAAGGCTTGTCAATCATCTTACACATAAAGATAAGTGATTATTCGTAGTGTAGCATTGAAAACTTTTAGAACAGCCTGGGAATCTTTGAGAATACCCTCTTTGTCATGCAGCTTCATGATTAAGCCTTGTAAAGCCTTTTTCATCCTTTTTGTCCTTGCCCTAGTCATTGAACTATTAATTCCTTGCAAAGAATTTATGGAATACTTGCTTTATTGCACTTGAATAACATTTTCTTCTCCACTAGCCTTTTTGAAAAAAAAAAAAAAAAGGCCTTAGTAGCCTTGATATCCTTAGATATAATGTTGAAATTTTATCCAAATGAAAAACTTGAAAGAATTTAAATAAAAATATGTGGATCCTAAGGGCCATATAATAAACTTACTAAGGAAAATTCGTCGATTTTCCCTTTAATGAAGATCTAGAGTAGGATTGTTAATTCCTTAATTGATTCCCTAATTGGTCCCTACCTAATCTCCGACCCCAATCCTCAGTGAACTCTTTGGCCATAAAATCAAAGCTCTAATACTCTCATTCCCCATATCCTTTAAAGCTTAGATGGCAAACAAAGTCACAAGTATACATCACATCCTACTTGTAAATGAATCCTTAAGAAACCTAGAGTTTATAAGCAAAAGGATGTGCACTTCTTTCAAATTAGACAAAGACTAGGGTATATTTATACAAAAGAAGAGAGGTATATCGATGAGTCTCCTCATTTGTCCATTTTCATTCACACTTAATGATGGCACCAACATTTACTTTAGGTCAATGAACACATAACAAATAGGATAACCATTATTGCCCTATAGGAGTACGGATTTTCTCTACTTCTCCTTTTAAAATATGCTAACTCACAACATTTTATTTCACCCACTAATAAATGTTATAATTGATTAGAGAAAAAAAAAATCACAAACTAATGTAAGAACAAAAAGCATAAGGATTTCAATATTATATAATCTCAACAAACCATCTATCAAGTATTCTTTCATTCTAAAAGCAAATAAATTTCAATCATTTTGAGATATATCCCAAATTCCAATGTTTCCTTTTCAATAAAGTATCATTGTTTTATCTATCTATCTATCTATCTATATATATATATATAATCCAACTGAAATTTTATAACTCATCGTTGAATTGCAAAGGCAATGCAACCTTTTTTTTAGGACAAGAAAATAATATAACGAACCTTTTAAACCAAATAAAAGTTCCCATATAGAACTAAGTTCTACGAGTAAAGGCTCCGTACAATAACATCAACGAATAATTGTTAAATAATTATCAGATACACAAGGCACAAAGGACACAATAACGATGCTGATATTTTTCAATGAACATATTTTAGTGCTTCTGTGAAAGCTACTCAACCACACACACACGTATACGAAGATATTACATTATAGATGGTGTAAAAGTTTCTCATTTAAGCGTACAAAGTAGTGCAGACCTTTGGGTATAAATTCCACGATACAGAAACGTTATCTAATAAACACACTTATGTGATGACTTAGAAAAGTAACAAACAATGAATCAAGAGCTCATTCTAAGTTTTTCTCGGACATTTTTTTTCAATATTTTTGAAATGAATCCTTTTCTTTCTTTTTTTTGGTAGTGGCGGTAACATCCCTTGCCCTCGGACTGGAAAACTAGCACAATGAAGAAGCGGAGAGCGAAGAGGAACAATTGGTCAAATTATTGATTTTATGCACTGAAAGAAACAATTCAAATAGTTGGCCTAGTTAGTACCTCTCCTATAGACTAAGCTTTAAATTTAAAGATCAGGCCATCAAAGATGAAATTCTTTATAAATTTTACAATTTTCAGCTTATTACTTTGATGTTCACGAAAGCAGAGTTAATGCAATAAACGAAAATTGACTTGGCAATAACATAAAAAATAAATAAATAAAAACAATGAAAAAAAAAGACAATTGAATAAACACATGTACAAGGCACACTTAATTCCTCTCTACGTAAACAAATGGCTCCATACGCAAACCACCCCAACCCCGCCCCAAACCCAAAAAAAAAACAAAGACGTACTAAACCCCTATACTCCAATCATTTCATGCCCCACACTCTTCGTTTTTCCCTTCTCCTATACATTATAAATCCCAAAGCCCAACCAAATAAATGTCCCACCACCTTTACTTCCTGCCAGAGCAGAAAGCCACCAACTGTTAATCCAATATTCAAGATTCAAGAAAACATGGCATCCTTCGAAACAATAATCCTCTTAGTGGTGATGATGGTGGTATTATTGCAACTACTCATAACCAGCTCTATGGCCACAATCAAAACCACCACAAAGAAACCTACTCTGTATCCTAATTTTCAACAACTGAACGTCAAACATGCAATCGCGGAAGCAAAAACAGGGCCCATGTTCAGAACATCCAAACATCAAGAACCATTAAAGAACCAGAGTGGCAGTGAGGGTGAGCTGAAGTGGAAGCAAAAGCTATTCCACAGAGACAATATGCCTTTCAACAAGAAGAAGTTGCATAGTAATCACAGCCACCTTTTCCATTCACGCATGGAAAGAGACGTGAAGAGGGTGGCCGGCCTTGTCCATCGCCTGTCAAGAGGAGGAGGCAGCGGCGCCACCAGGTTTCAGGTGGCAGCGGATTTTGGGTCGGAGGTGATTTCGGGCATGGACCAGGGCAGTGGAGAATATTTTGTTAGAATAGGAGTCGGTAGCCCACCAAGGAGTCAATACATGGTCATTGATACGGGTAGTGACATTGTTTGGGTCCAATGTAAGCCCTGCACCCAATGTTATCTGCAAACCGACCCGTTATTTGACCCGGATGATTCGGCATCGTTTACTGTTGTATCTTGTAGCTCCTCCGTTTGTGACCGGATTGAGAACGCCGGCTGCCATGGGGGTCGGTGTCTGTATGAGGTGTCATATGGTGATGGTTCGTATACAGAAGGCACCTTGGCCCTTGAAACGCTTACATTCGGGCAGGCCTTGGTTCGAAATTTGGCTATCGGATGTGGGCATAGGAACCGGGGAATGTTTTTCGGGGCCGCCGGATTGCTTGGACTAGGAGGTGGATCCATGTCATTTGTGGGTCAGTTGGGCGGTCAGACTGGGGACGCGTTTAGCTATTGTTTAGCAAGTCGGGCCGCCGATTCATCTGGGTCATTGGAATTTGGGCGTGAGGCGCTGCCCATGGGTGCTGCATGGATACCTTTGATCCGTAACCCACAGGCACCGAGTTTCTACTATGTTGGGCTCTCGGGTCTTGGAGTTGGAGGCATGCAAGTGCCTATATCAGAAGATGTTTTCCGGGTATCCGAATCAGGGGATGGGGGTGTCGTTATGGACACGGGGACAGCCGTCACTAGACTCCCGGCAACGGCATACGGGCCATTTCGTGACCATTTTATTGAGCAGATTGGAAACCTTCCGCGGGCATCCGGAGTATCTATATTTGTTACAACTTATTCGGATTCGGGTCAGTTCGGGTACCGACTGTCTCATTTTATTTCTCGGGCGGTCCAATCCTGACTCTCCCAGCGAGGAACTTTCTAATTCCAGTTAATGATGTGGGAACCTTTTGTTTTGCATTTGCTCCTTCCCCTTCAGACCTTTCTGTCATAGGGAACATTCAGCAGGAGGGAATTCAAATTTCCTTTGACGGGGCTAATGGTTTTGTGGGGTTTGGCCCCAACATTTGCTAGCCCAGCTTTTTGATGATGCCTGTAAAAGAGGCACGAGGGGAATTTCGCTAGTAGTCTTTAGTTAAGTACTGTGAATGTAAAATTCTTTCCCTCTTGTTCAAGTTATGCATAATGCATAATGCATAAATGAGAACGAATGCATTAATGCTTCAAGTTCTTAGCTGAAAAAGTACTATTTTCACATCTATTTAGTGTAATTCCAAGTCATACTAAGTTACTAATATCACAATTATCCTTAATAAATCTTCTTTTGAAATTAGAGAAAATTTCTCAATATAATTAATGTCACCCTATTAAATATATCTTTTAGCAACAAGTCTACCTTTATATTATTTAAATTTATCACTTAAGTTATGTTGAGTCATAAAAACACATTTATAATTGACTCTTTTACATCCTTTTGGTAATTCAATGAGATTCTAAATATTATTTCTTTCTATAGATTTTAACTCATCTTTTATAATATCAATCCATTTAATAAATTTAGTACTATGTATAGTTTGTAAAAATGAAACCTAAGTCAGATTGATTCTAAAGTCAAATTTTAATTCTTATAAATAATCTATATAATCATTTGAAACAACTAATCTCCTTATTCTTTAAATTTTTCTTAAGGCTACTTGTAGTTAATTGGTCAATTGTGAGTTACCTTTTTTAAGGAATGTCACTTTATCCAAATGTTTCTTAATTTTTAAAACAACATTTGATGTAATAGTGTTCAAAAGAATAATTATGAATAAAGTAATATTCATTATAATTTTTTTATGTCCACCTTTTGACATTTATTACTCTAATTCTTCATAAATTTCATATTACTAATTTCTACAATTTTTTAGTCATGGTTTGGGCTATATGTCTTTTAAACTTCTCTAAGCAACTAATAAAATAATTACTAATTATTTGATAATTTAATTTTTTTTGTATGAATTATAAAGTCTTACTTTCGTTGGGCTATTTAAGGTGTCGTAGATTAGGTTTCCTTCTTATTCACATTCTACTAAGATTACTTTGAATTACCTTACTAGAAATTCTATTTAACAAATAATTTGTGACTTTTAACACAAAGATTTGGGTAAGAAGAAGTTATTTATCATACTTCTAATCATATTTATTAATGATTGATAAGGCCTTTTTGTCACATTATTTTGCTAAGTTGTGCTTAGCATAATATATATTGTGGATATATGTTATGACTTTAGAAGAATTTTACAAATGAACATAGACACTTCCTGAATTCATTATATTTATCATAATATTCACTGCCTTTATTAAATCTTACAATTTTTTAACTATCATTCAACCTCATTTACATATACCTCAAGGGCATCAAGAGATTGAGATTTTTATAAAGTAACTAAATATAACAATAATGCAAAAAATTAGCTACAAAGGTGATAATAAAATTTTTATTTATTAAGGATTAAAGTGTCAAAAAATTTGAAAATATTAATGTATATAATTTTAATAAGTTGGGAACTTCTTGTGGTCTAGTTGTATTTGTTTTGCTTACCTTTAATATAATCAATATATGTTCCAAGATCAATATAACCTATTTTTTAAAAAAAAAATTCATTATTTATTAGTTTTACTAATCCTTTATTAAATATATAATTCAAACACTTGTGCTATAAGAAAGTAAAATTTTTATTCATCATACTATATTTAAATTCAATGGTGTGATACACATTAAGTAAAGATTTGACAAAAAAATATGATCAAATTTTAGTTTATATAAATCATCAATATGAATACTTAAACTAACCTTACTAGTATTTTTATATAAATTAAAACTATTGTATCCAAATTTAACATTTATTTTAAAATAATCCAATTTAAAAACTAAAATAAGGTTTCTTCTAATTTAAGGTACATAAAAAGTTTGTAATAGGTCTAAATCATAGTTACTATCCAAGAAAAAATGTTAAATCCCTGTGCCTTCAATTACAACCATAATAAGATTTTTCATAAAAAGAAAATCTTTGGTTAGGCTTTTGGTTAAGATCATAATGACTCCCTACATCATATTGGATACATGAGTAGTAGAACTAGAATCAAGCTACCGAGTATTATAAGAAATTTTAGTTAAATTTAATTTGAAACATTCTAGGTTATTCTTTTCAAACTAAGTCTTAGGTCTTAGGCAATCTTTTTAATAATGTCTAAACTTCTTATAGAAATGATACTTATCACCCTTTTATTATTTATTTCTAGCTTGAGGACTATGAGCAAACTCTTTCTTTTTCTTAAATTGGTGAAGTTGCACATTCATTTATTTCTTAGCCTTCTTGCTTATAATATTAATAAAATGATTTTTTGATTTTTTAATCTCGTTTCTTACTAAACAAGCATATTAGTCAATTTGTTAACATTCCACTTATTTTTTATAGTATTATAATTAATTTGAAATGCCTTACACTTAAAAGGTGGTGAACACAAGATGAATTGCACAAGAAAAAAGGCATTTATTGTTAATACTAAGGTTTTAAGCATTACTATAATATTATTATCTCAACAATGTACTCTTACATACTTTGCAACTTATTAAATTTCATGGTTATGAGTTTTATCATTAAAATGCCCACAAGTCACTCATCCACAAAATAGAAAAACTCTTCTACAAACTATAAATATGTTTTTTTGTTTGCACCTTTTGTTTTCAAAATGGTTATCTTAATGTTGTTGGCAACTGTCATTTTTAAAAATATATGACTTAACTTGTTGCTCTATTTTTATACTCTATGATGTCACTACTTTGGCTCACTACTTGAATCAGAAAAAGCAATAACTTTGTTGGCTAGTAATGACAAGTCAAAATCCATAAAACTTGTGAAAATTGACTTGTTTAAGCCATTTAAAAAGACTTAATCTATTGAGCATAATGATATATGAAGCTTGCAAGTGAATAAAAATAGTTACACATTCATAAATACTCATAATTAATCATAAATTGAATTCAATCAACAATCAAAGTGCATACTAGTTTTTTTTTTTTTTTTGAAAAACATCACAATACATTATCATAAATAATACCATATATTAACTTTAATAAGTAAATTAACTATTTTCAACCAAATATATGTGATATCTTTGGATAAACAAATATATTTCATAAAAAATATTAATATACTTTAATTGTATCATTAATAATGGAATAATAAATTACCTTTAGGTAAATCTTAAAGTTACAATAATTAATAATGTCAATTGTTAAGCCCATCTTTGATAGCTAATATTGGATTTGTTATCAATAGTATCTCATAAATTTGTCAAGATATGTTTGCTACCCACAAGTGTATTTTGTATTCATCAAGGAGCTTGAGATGCAGAGAGATCATTAGTCAAAACCTTTGGTAGCAGGTCAACCCTAAAGTTAATAAATTAATATTGACCATTGAGGCTAAGTTTTAGGAGTCAATGCTAATCATTGACTTTAAATTTTAGGAATCAATACTAACCGTTGATTGTAAAGCAATTCTTGGGAATCAATGCTGACTATTGATGATAAGGCAACCCTAAGCTCAAGGCTTATAAATATATCCATGCAATTACTAAGAGGTGTGTGCTCTACAGGAAATTAAGGAGAGAACGGTAAGAGAGAATGCTATAAAATTAAAAGAAAGAGCTCAACAAGAAAGAGTGTTGTAAAATCAGAAGAGAGAGCTTGAAAAAAGAGAATGTTGCAAAAATAGAAGACAAAGCTAGGTAAGAGAGAGTGCTGTAAACCATAAGAGAGATGTAAAAATGTGTTTTGCAGAAGAGAAAAGAAAGTTGCAAAAACGTGTCTCACAAAAGAGAAAAGAGAGCTATAAAAACAATTCCTACAAAAAAGAAACGAGAGTTGCAAAAACGTGAGCTACAAAAAAGATAGTGCAATAGCATCTAGGAGAAGAGAGTACAGCAACATCCAAGAGGAAAGACAATAGTAGCATCTAGGAAAAAAGAGTGCAATAGCATCCAAGAGGAGAAAATGACAACAACACCAAAGGAAGAAAAAGAGTGTAGCAATAGCAAGGAGAAGGTAGCAGCAGTAACAACAACAAGGAGAAGGCAATAGCAACAGTAAGAAAAAGGTAGCAATGACAGTAAGGAAAAGGCAACACTTGCAGTAGAGGAGAAAACCTGCCAAAGTAGAAGGAGGTAGCACCAACAATAAAAGAGGAGAAAACATACCAAGGCAAAAGGAGGCAACATTAACAGCAAAGAAAAGAACCTATAGAAAAAAGGAACTTGGAGAGATAGGAGAGAACTGATAATAGAGAAAAGAACCTACAGAGACAGGAGAGAACTAGTAGCAAAAGAGAAATCCTGCCAAGGCAAAAGGTGACAGCATCGCCAACAAAGAAGAAAACCTACCAAGGCAAAAGGAGGTAGCACCAACAGTTGAGGAGACAACCTACTAAGGCAGAAGGAGGTAGAACTTGTAGCGAAGAGAAATTGCAATGGAGATGACCTGCAGCAGAAAAGACCTGTAGAGGAGAAAACCTACAGTGGAGATAGCCTACAATGAAGAAAACTTGTAAAGGAGATAACTTACAAAGAAGAGACTGGCAAAGCTTGAGGAGAGAAGCCGGTCATGAGGAAAGAAAAGATCAATTTTTTGCAACAGCAACTTATGCACATTAAGTGATCTTTCTTAAGGAAGTGTTGTCATTAACTTTTTATATACTTCTTAAAAAAAGGTGAGAGACCCTTAGAGTCATCAAGAAATCAATCCTTTATGTGATTGAGAGATGAACTTTTCTAATGATTGAAAGATTATTATAAGTGATTAAGGAGTAATCCTTCCACAAGTGGTTAATGAGTGATCCTTCCACAACATCAGCTATATCCCTTGATAATAAGAGTGAATCGTGTGATTTAAGAGTGATCTATCACACCTTGGACGTAGCTCACACATTATAGGTGAACCATGTAAAAATTTTATGTATTCTTGGGTGCTTGTACTTGCTTGATGTCCATATGGTCATTCTTATATAAAGACGTAAGATAAAAATTGGATCATCGACTTTAATAGGTTATAAAGCTTTAATCCAAATAGATTTGTTAAAAGAAAGCATCTCACACTAATTCACCCCCTCTTCCTCTCAAAGTAAGACCTAAGAAGGTCCTTATCAAATGATATCAAAGCTTGGTTCCTCTGTTGATTCATTCTGTCTGCTTTGATTTGAAATTGTTTATGGTTGTTGTGAATCTTTACATCTACTGTTGGTTAATATCATAGAGAACATGAATAGTGTTAACAGCAAGAGCATTCCCACTTTTAATGCACATAATTATCAATTATAAAAGAATAGAATGCTCTCATATCTTATATCATTTGGTCTGAATGTGTTTGAATTTGCTATTAATGGCTTCACCCCTGTTGCTGAAAATACTGCTATGACTCATACTAATAAGAAGAATTTAGTGCATGATGAAAATGCTAGAAATGCCTTATATACCTCCTTATCAAACAAAGAATTCACCAAAGTGATGGGGTGTAACACAGTTAAACAAATTTGAGATAAATTGAAGAATATTTATGAAAAAGACAAGGTTATGAAAGAAGTCAACATACAAATCTAAAGGAGTAAATTTGAAGACATAAAGATGATGAATGATGAATCTGTAGATACCTTCTTTACAAGAGTAAATGAAATTGTATGCTCTATTAGAGGCTATAAAGAGGAAATCAACGATGCTATTATGGTAAAGAAGATATTTAGAACCTTATTGGAAGCTTTTAATGCCAAAGTTTCCTCTATAAAAAATAGAGATATGGATAGGCCACCCCTAGATGATGTACACAACATATTAGTGGCATATGAAATGAGAATAACCCTAATAAAGAAAGACAAGAAGCCTAAGGCAGAGAAAGAGTTAGCCTTTAAGACAATGAAAAAATTAAAGATTAAAGAAGAAGAAGAAGAATTTAACAGCAACTCTAAAGTTGAAAATGGTGATATAAACTTGATAAAGTCATGACATATATCACCAAAAATATAAGGAAAGAAAAAGGGAAGTACAAGGAAAAATTACCCTTGAATTGCCCAAAGACAAAAGAAGCAAATAGTGATGATGATGATGAATCAGACCTAAAAAGGAAAACAAAGAAATCTAGCTATTCTAAAGTTGGAAATTCAAGTACTAAGGTGAAAAAGGATTTCAGATCTAAAAGAAGAAATTTTTCAAGCAAATTGGATGAAGAAGAAGTTGATGATGATTCTACTAATGATGTTGCAAAAAATATGCTGGTTACATAAGTAAATGTTAAATAAAAATCCTTAATTAATATGGAATCAACTAAAGAGGAAGAGAATGAGATGGTGTGGCAACTTGAAAATGAATTGAGAGTTTGTTTGCATAAAAATAACAAGCTGAAAAAGGAGGTAAAGCATCTCGAGAAGTTGAATAAAAATTTTGTTGTTGATAAATTTGATCTCCAAATGAAAGAAATTGAGTTTAAAATGAAAGAAAAGGAGTACTTGAAGAGAATTAAGGAGTTAAATGTACTTAAGGCAGAGCAAGGCAAGACACATGAAGATCTTAGTGCTAAGGTGATTGCATAAGAGCAAGAAGTGCTGATTTTACAAGCCAAGCTCCACAAGGCTAAATTTGAATTAAAAAAGTATGAAAAAAGCTTTATATAGGTCGTGAAAGTTAGAGGAAAGCCTTCTTTCGTAAATGTTATTTAGGAGGATGCTACCAAAAGGTTGGATGAGTATCTAAGCAAACAAAGACCTTATTCCATAAGAAAGAAGAGACTTAGCTATATTGAAAAGCTAAATGAGAGGGTAGCAAAGGAGAAAAAAATTGTGTTTGTGCCTGAAAGCAAACACAATAACATTATGGTGAAGAGAAACCAACCCAAGTTTAAGAAAGATGTGTTGGAAACTCCTATGCAAAGGCAATAGGCTATCACAAATGGAGAAAGGTTGCTACAACAGTTACTAAAGATAGGAGATATGAACTTGGTAAAAGATGAAAATTCAGATTTGAAAGATTTTGTTGGAGCTATAGTAAGTATGGGCACAAAACTAATATGTGCTAGAGTAATGGGCCTATAATAAAAAGGAATATAAGGCAAGAGTCTAAGCGGAGACTCTATAAAAGAAAAAAAAGATAGCCCCAAGTGAAGAGAAGTCATATTCCATTAAGAAAGAAATTTGATATGTTGGAAGAAATCTATGAAAGATGCCAAAAGGCTGGACATATTGTTGAGGAATGCTTAACATTGCTGCCCAATTAAAGAGTATAAAGGAAAACACCTATATATTCTTCTATGTTTGGTCGAAGAAGAAAAAGAAGAAGAAAGAAAATGGATATGGTTGTGGAAGTAGCCTTAAAAGTTTCCAAGAAAGAAAAGTCATGAATCTTAGATAATGACCATTATTTACACATAACAAGAGACTCTAAGGTGTTGAAAGAAGTAGTAAAATATGATGGAAGGCAATCACATTTGGAATAATGGTGCCTTAAAGATCAAAGGTGTTGGTGCTACTGAAATTGGTATAGGAAAGCTGAAATTAGAGGAAGTATGGAGTTTCCGACTTTACCCTAGGATTCATTAGTCTATAATACTAAGAGGGGGTGAATCAATGTCACACCCCTTCAAACTCTGATAACTTAAGCTAAAGTATTCTATTTATTTAATACTTTTGCTCTTATCAATACGTAGGTATGTGAACAACTTCAACCTCTTCTTAAAAGCAAACTCTTTCTCAGATTCAACTAAGGTAAATATATTTTTACCTACTAATCACAATAGTTCCCAAAGTCACCTTTCAGACACCTTGCCTATTAGATAGATTGGATGTTCTTGATTAGGTCTTCTTTAGGTTATGAGTTCGATGATACTTTAGCTGCATTCACAACTCAATTCAAAACATAGAATGTAAATCAAAGTAAGGGCACAAGAGATTTACGTGGTTCCATCAATGTAATGTACATCCACGGTGGTAGGGACTCTTCCTCTACTAAGACAATCCACTATACTTAAGAATACCAGTGTGGTACTCCTGATATTCACAATGTAGTTACAATGAATGTTTTAATCCTCTATTCCTTTCACTATTGCAAATACAAAGCAAGTACAATACAAAGAGTGTCACTTACTGTGTCTACCCTTCTTCTAACTTGTCTTGCCTCTGTTGAATTGAATAAGTTGCTTCATTGGCACTTAGAAGTCCACCACAACACTCTCTAACCTCTCTTGAAGAAATTTGAAAATACATTGAGTTCTTTCCAATGCTTCACCGAATACCTTCTCTAGGTTGTTTCACACAACTCCTGCTTTCACCATCTCATGGCTTCACGACTTACACTCACACTTTTGGTTTGCCGTTTCACATCTCACTGCCTACCCCATGATTTTGATTAGTCACGCCATTGCACGTTTTGGTCTCACGCCATCACACGTTCTACTCTCACGTTTCAGGTTTGTACCTGATTTACTGTTGTCGAGCCTCATGGATGCCAGGTATGCTTTCCTCATCCGTTTCACGGTTACATTGGTCTCCTATTTTTGGTTTTTTCCCTCACCTCACATTTTTTATTTTCTTCTCTTCCAGGGGTGGTGCGTTTCTAGTTTTGCCATTAGTGTGTTGTCTTCTCTTCTAGTGTTGTATCATCTCTTACGGGTTTCCTTTCGCCATGCGTTCCTTTGCTGTGTTGTCATCTTTTCTCTTACCGGTGGTTGTACGTTTCTCACGGGTTTCTCTCTTTTGTCATCACATGGTTTTCTCCTTGTCGTATCATCCATTTCTCTCCCGATGATTATATGTCTCTCACGGGTTTTCTCTCTCACCGTCCAGCCAGGTCTCCTTTCTTTTTCAAGTGGTGTTTTGCTATGCTCACTATATTATACCGTATATCCCTTGTCTTCCAAGGGTTTGGGTTTATATACTCCCTTCTATAAAAACCCTAGTAGGGCTTATTGTGACAAATTTACTTTTTTGCCCCTCTATGTGGTTTCACTTTCTTGCCCCTCCATGTGGCTTCAAATTACTTGCACACTTAAATCTAGTTGACAACAATTACAACCCATACAAGGCTGTGGGAACAACAATCTCCCCCTTTGTAATTGTTGGCAACACACATAACAAAAAGTCATTGTGCAGCAATTACAACTTCCCCTAAATATATACTCCTCATTTCTTAACAACTCCCCCTACATTGTTGCTTCTCTCCTCTTTTGCCAACCAATTAAAAATCTAAAAAACTCGTAAAGTAGAGATGGAGGATTCACTTGATTTTTAGGCTTAAGGAGGCATTTGTACAAATAGACTCAATCTGTGCTTTTCAAATAGCTTTATGGACAGAAGTTTATTTAGAATATCTGAAATTTGATTTTTAGTTCCAACATACTCCAACTGAATTGTTCCCTACTCCACTTGATCTTTGATGAAGTGATACCAGATGTCAATATGCTTGTTCCTTGAATGTTAAACCAAATTCTTGCTGAGATCAATAGCACTTTGATTATCACAAAGTATACTCACTGGTAACTTCACTTCAACACCCAAGTCTTCCAATTGTCTTTGCATCTATATCACCTGAGTACATACTGCACAAGTAGCCATATATTCAACCTCAGCTATGCTCAAAGCAACACTGCTTTGCTTTCTACTTAACCATGCAACTCACTTTAAACACAAGTAGAAGCTACAGTCGCTGGTTGATTTTCTGTCATCTATACTTTGTGCCCAGTCTGCATTAGTGTATGCTCGTAGTTTTACAAAATCCATGGTTGGATACCACAAACCCATTTTTAGTATCTCTTTAAGGTATCTTAGGATTCTTTCCACTGCCAACACATGAGATTCCTTAGGATCAGCTTGGAATCTGTTGGCAACGCACACAGCTTGCATAAGTTCAAGCCTTGATGTTGTAAGGTACAAAAGGCTCCCTATCATCTTCTTGTACTCTGTAAGGCTTGTACTCCTTCCCTCCTAATCTTTTGTTAACTTGCAACCCACTGTTATCGGGGTATTGACAGGTTTGCTATCCTCCATGCCAAACTTTTTCAGCATCTCTTTGGCATATTACGTTTAAGAAATAAAAATACCTCCTTCACACTGTTTTATCTGTAATCCAAGAAAGTAATTCATTTCTCCAATCAATGACATCTCAAATTTCTTACTTATCTTCTGTGCAAAATCTTGGCATAGCTCAGAGTGATCCCCTCCAAAGATGATGTCGTTTACATATACTATGGTTATTTGGTGGCCTTTTTCTAAGTTGAACACATATAGGTTATTATCAATTATTCCTCTTCTGAAGTTCAACCTTCTTAAATACGCATATAGCCTGTTGTACCATGCTCTTGGGGCTTGTTTAAGGCCATACAAGGCTTTTTTCAGCTTGCACACGTGTGTCTCATCCTCACTGATTTGTACTCCATCAGATTGTTCAATATACACTTCTTCTTTCAGGAGCCCATTCAGAAAGGTTGATTTCACATCCATCTAATAAACTTTATACCTCTTATGTGCTGCCAAAACTAGGAACATTCTAATAGTTTCTAACCTTGCCACTAGTGTAAAAGTTTCATCAACATCTACTCCTTCTATTTAAGTGTAGCCTTTGCAAACCAGCCTAGCCTTGTTCCTCACCACCTTGCCATCTTCATTATGTTTATTCCTAAACACCTATTTTGTTCTTATGACATTCTTGTTAGTAGGTCTTGGAACCAACTCCCATGTATCATTCTTTTCGATTTGATCCAGCTCCTCATTGATAGCTTTGACCCAGGATTTGTCTTGTGTAGCCTCTTTAACAAATTTAGGTTCAACTTGTGAGAGTAAAGCAGTAGCTCCCACAATTCTTCTTCTTGTTGTAACTCTTGCTAATGGGTCACCTATGATCGGATTTCCTTGATAAGCATTGGTCCACGTTTTCTTTGTCCCTCTTTTTTACACAATCTTAGTTGCAAGAGGATCTCTTTCTTCATCTTTAGACTCACCCTTCTTCTAGTCTGAACTTACTTCTTTTTCCTTTTCTTCAAGTTGATTTAATTTTTCATCTACATTGAAGTCATCTTCTTCATTGTCTTCAGCTTCTCCATTCTATTTTGTTTTCCAATTCTCATATATTCTCACATCACTGGACGTGATTACTTTTCCTAGCTTATGCAAGAAAACTCTGTAACCTTTTGTCTTTGCTGAGTATCCTATAAAGATGCCTTCATTAGACCTAACATCGAATTTTCCCAAAATTTTCTCCTTGTTCTTCATAAAACATGGGCTGCCAAAGATTCTAAGATACTTGCATGTTGTCTTCTTCCTATTCCATGACTCATATGGAGTCTTATCAGTATTAGGCCTTAGTAAGACTCTATTCAGTACATGTACAGTTGTAAATGTTGCTTCTTGTCCACCAGTAGAGTTCTTGCCATTTTAAACACAACTCTATTTTTCCTTTCTACCACCCCATTCTGTTAAGGTGTTCTTACTACTGCCATTTGGTGATGAATTTCATGCTTCTTAAGGTAATCTTCAAAAGATTTATTTGCAAAATCAGTGCCTTGATCTAACCTCAATACTTTGATCTTCCTTCCACTCTCATTTTCAGCTAATCTCCTATATCTCTTAAAGCAATTCAAAACGTATGACTTGTGTTTGAGGTGCACGATGTAGGTCCTTCTAGAATAATCATCAACAAAAAAGATGAAGTACTTCTCACTATTTAACCTTTTTGTCCTCATCGGTCCACACAAATCAGTATGCACAATGTCAAGTACTGCTTCAGAACTAAACAATTTGGTCTTATACTGCTTTCTAGCATGTTTTCCTTTAGAGCATGTTGAGCAAACATACTCTCTCTCTCTCTCTCTCTCTCCTGAGGTCGGGAATGTCTCTGATTGCATGAGTAATGGTCAGCTTCTTTATGTTCTTCTGTGTTAAGTGTCCTAACCTCCTATGCCAGAGTTGATTTTCTTCTTCTTTGGTGAGTAAACAACTATTTATTTTATCCTTATCAATCACATATAAATTTCCAGTTTTTCTTTTCCCGACTGCAACAGTATTGCCTTCTTTACTCCTTACTTGGCAACCTGTTTTTGTAAATATCACTTTATGGTCTTTATTGCATAGTTTGCTGATAGATGCTAGATTATATCTGAGTCCTTTAACATGCAAAACATCTTTTTGCTTTCCTTTTCCAATATTTATTGACCCCTGACCATTGATGTTGAGTGAATCATCATTATCAAACTTGACTCTGCCTTCACTTGACTTGTTTAGTTTTGATAATTTACTTTTATCTCCTATAATGTGTAAAGTGCATCCACTATCAAGGATCCACTGTTTATCCTTGTAGTTAGTCTTTAATGCAAATTTAGCTATATTAGCTACCTCCCTTTTTGCTTTACATTCTTTCCTTCTACGTCCCTTTTTGCTTTACATTCTTTCCTTTGAACTGGCTTGAAAATAGCTTTCTCCTTTTTCTCAACTTTAACTACACCAATTGTTTTTACTGTGCCATTGAGTGCCTTCTTTTACTTAGGGAGAAATGTCATGCATCTCTTGGCATTATGGTCATCTTATTCGAATCTTTCAAACTGCTCCAAGCCTACCAATACAGTAACCTTGTTCTTTGAAACCACTGGTTTAGGCTTCTACTAACATTCCTTGTCAGTGTGTCCTTACTTTTTACAGTATGTGCAAGAATTCACAACAGGTGTTCTCCTCTAAATTTTGTATTGTCTCCCCTTGTATGCAGCATCGTATCTTCTCAAGTTAGAGACATATACTGGCCTTCTCCACTAGTAGTTACTTACCTTATGACCCCAAACTCCATAATAAAGACAGTGACCTTAAAACTGCCTCTTCTTAGGTCTAATCACAGCTTGTTTTCTTTTGTTCGTCACTTGCTATGTAGGCAACGTAGCTGGCTTCTTTGCTTGTGTGACTTTCATTTTAGTCACCTTCTTCTCCTTCTTCTATTTAGCTGTAGCCCTTTGCTGGCTAACCTTTTTTTCTTCATTTTTGTTTACCACCCTAGGTTGCTTCTTCAAATCCTCTTTATTCTTAACTATCTTCTCCTAAGTCACAACATTCTTTTTCAACTTTTGTGGCATATTCTTATTATCTTTAGGCAATATAGTCTCAGATTGCTGCACTTTCTCTTCATTCTTCTTTTCTCTTGCAAAACTTGTTTCTCCTATCATTTCAAGCTTCTACATGTTCTCTTCACTCCTTTTAAGTTGTTGCTGAAGTCTCAACAACTCTTTCTCCATTCCTTTAATTTTTGAAGTCCTTAAGCCAAGCTTTATTGTAAGGTCTTCACATATTTTGATATGTTCTTCAAATCTTCTCTTTAAGTCCATATGTTTAGCCTTTATTTCATCTTTTTGACTTTCAGCTTTCTCAGACTTTGCTTCAACTTGTTTTATGTGAGCCTCTAACCTTTTTTTGGTTCTGGGCCTTCTGATTATCTCCTTTGAAGCTGCTTCTAACTTAGCTTCAAGATCTGGTTCTTCTTCATCAACCTCCTCTTCCTCTTCAAAGGTTGAACTACCACCTTGAGCTAATGCCATAAAGGCCTGCTCATCTGAGGATTCTTCATCTTCCTCCTCATCAGCTTCTTTTATCTAACTCACATAACTCTTGAATGAGCCTTTCTTCTTCTTTTGTGGGTTGGCAATCTTCTTGCTGGACTTCTTTGATTTGAATCATGGTCCTCTCCATTTTGAATTTGGCTCATCATCACCATCCTCATCTTCATCATCAAGTTTCACTTTGCACAGAGAAGCAAAGTGTCTAGTCTGCCTACAACGATAACATCTTAAGGACAACTATTTTTTTCCATTCATAAACCCCTTTTTAAACTTCTTTGTGAAGTATGCCAACACTTCACCTTCACTTTCTTCCTCCTCATTATCATCATCCTCACTGGATGATTCTTCCTCTTCTTTTATCTTTAAGTATTTCATATCTTTGAAAGCTACCTCCTTTGATACCTTTGACGTTGAGGAGCTCTGAGTTAACTTTATTCTCATCTCATATGCAATGAGATTGCACTGGAGATCATGCAAAGACATAGAATTGAGATCTCTACTCTCTTCTATGGCTACTACCTTTGAGGCAAACCTCTCAAGCAGAATTCTCAGAATTTTCTTCATAATAGATGAGTGCTTCTTGTTCTTCCTATGACTTCTAAGATCATTTATAGCATCAATAACCCTGGTGAAGAACTCTTGGACTGTCTCATTTTTCTGCATTCTGAGAGATTCATATTTCTCCTTGAAAACTTGAAGCTTGGCCTTCTTCATTCTATTATCACCTTTGATGTTCCCACAGCCTTGCATGGGTTGTAATTGTTGTCAACTAGATTTAAGTGTGCAATTAGTTTGACATAGAGGGGCAAGAAAGTAAAGCCATATTGATGGGCAAGAGAGTAATTTGAAACTATATAGAGAGGCAAGAAAGTAAAACCACAACATTGCAAGAGAAAAAGAAAACCTTACATGGAACATACACAATCAGGTGGGAAGAAGAGAAAATTAGAGACGGCCAAAGAATAGAAACCACCAATTGAAAAGAGAGGAGATATGATACAGAAAAAGAAGGGGCTGGATGGCAGAACGAAAAGGGACAGTAATAAAGAAAAAGAGCCACCAAAAAAAAAAAACAGAGATGCCTAAAAGGTGAGAGATATTTGGCTGGACGGTGAGAGAGATATGGCTGGACAGTGAGAGAGATCTGGCTGGATGGTGAGAGATATAGCTGGACGGTGAGAGATTTAGCTGGATGGTGAGAGAGATACAGCTGGATCGTGAGAGAGAAAATGAAGAGCCACCACTGTGAGAGAGAAAGCCACCACCATAAGAGAGAGAGAGAGAGATAGACTGTCAGGAAAACAAACGTGGAAAACCAGACCACTGGGAGAGCAAACATGAAAAACAGATCATCGGACGAGCAGATATGGTATCCGTGAGGTTAGAGAACAGCGAAGCGAGTACAGATCTGAAACGTGAGACCAAAACGTGCGTTGGTGTGAGACTAAAACATACAACGGCATGAGACCAGAATGTGCATCAGTGTGACATCACTACTCATGCAATCAGAGACATTCCCGACCTCAGGAGAGAGAGAGAGAGAGAGAGTATGTTTGCCTAGCATGCTCTAAGGGAAAACATGCCAGAAAGCAATATAAGACCAAAGAGTTCAGTTCTAAAGCAGTGCTTGACATTGTGCATACTGATTTGTGTGGATTGATAAGGATAAAAAGGTTGAATGGTAAGAAGTACTTCATCTTGTTTGTTGATGATTATTCCAGAAGGACCTGTATCATGCACCTCAAATACAAGTCAGAAGTTCTGAATTGCTTCAAGAGATACAGAAGATTGGCTGAAAATGAGAGTGGAAGGAAGATCAAAGTATTGAGGTCAGATCAAGGCACTGAATTTACATATAAAGCTTTTAAAGATTACCTTGAGAAGTATGAAATTTGTCACTAAATGGCAGCAGTAAGAACACCTTAATAGAACGGGGTGGTATAAAGGAAAAATAGAGATATGGTTGAAATGGCAAGAACTCTATTGCTAAAATCCAAGCTTCACACAAGATTTTGGATAGAAGCAACATTTATAATTGTACATCTATTGAATAAAGTATTACTAAGGCCCCATACTGATAAGACTCCATATGAGCAATAGAGTGGGAAGAAGACAATAGTCAAGTATCTCAGAATCTTTGGTAGCCCATGTTTTGTGAAGAAGAAGGAGCAAAACTTGGGAAAAATCAATGCTAGGTCTGATGAAGGCAACTTTGTGGGATACTCAGCAATGACAAATGGTTACAAAGTTTTCCTACATAAGCTAGGAAAAGTGATTACATCCAGTGATGTGAGAATAGATGAGAACTAGAAAACAATGCAGAATGGAGAAGTTGAGGACAATAAAGAAGATAACTTTAATGTAAATGAAGAATCAAACCAACCTGAAGAAAAGGAACAAAAAGTAAGTTCAAACTCGAAAAAGAGTGAGTTTGAAGATAAAGAAAGAGATCCTTTTGCAATTAAGAATCTGCAAGAAAGAAGGACAAAGAAAACGTGGACCAGTGCTCATCAAGGAAATTAGATCATAGGTGACCCATTAGCAGGAGTTACAACAAGAAAAAGAATTGTGGGAGCTATTATTTCACTCTCACAAGTTGAACCTAAATCTATTAAAGAGGCTACACAAGACAAAGCCTGGGTCAAAGCTATCAATGAGGAGTTAGATCAAATTTCAGATATTCTAACAAAACCTCTGTCCACAGAGTTGTTTGAAAAGCACAAAATGAGTCTATCTGTGCAAATGCCTCCTTAAGCCTGAAGTTTAAGTGAATCCTTCATCTCTACTTTGCGAGTTTTTTTTTTTTGCAATTGGTTGGTAAAGGGGGAGCAAAGCAATAGTGTAGGGGGAGCTATTAAAAAAGGGGGAATGCATATTTAGGGGGAGTTGTAATTGCTACATAATGGCTTTTGTTATGAGTGTTGCCAATAATTACAAAAGGGGAGATTGTTATGCCCACAGTCTTGTATGGGTTGTAATTGTTGTCAACTAGATTTAAGTGTGTAATTAGTTTGACATGGAGGGGTAAGAAAGTAAAGCCACATGGAGAGGCAAGAGAGTAATTTGAAGCTACATGGAGGGGCAAGAAAGTAAAACCATAACTTTGCAAGAGAAAAAGAAAACCCTACACGGAACATACACACTCGAGTGGGAAGGAGAAAAAATTAGAAACGACCAAAGAATAGAGAGCACCGGCAGAAAAGAGAAAATATACGATATGGCAAAAGAAGGGGTTAGACGGCAGAATGAAGAATGGATGGTAATAAAGAAAAAGAGCCACCGCAAAAAAAAGAGATACGGTTGGAAGGTGAGAGAGATCCAACTGAACGGTGAGAGAGATTCGGCTGGAAGGTGAGAGAGATCCAGTTGGACAGTGAGGGAGATCCAGCTAGATGGTGAGAGAGATCCAGCTAGATAGTGAGAGAGATACAACTGGATGGTGAGAGATCCAGCTAGACGACGAGAGAGATCTGGCTAAACAGTGAGAGAGAAAACGAAGAGCCACCACCGTAGGAAAGAAAGCCACCACCGTAAGAGAGAAAGCCACCACCATAAGAGAGAGAGATAGACCATTAGGAGAGCAAATATGGAAAACCAAACCACCAAGAGAGCAAACGTGAAAAATAAATCACCGAAAGAGCAGATCTAGTATGTGCGAGGCTAAAGAACAGCGAAACGAGTGCAGATTTGAAATGTGAGACTAGAACATGCATTAGTGTGAGACCAGAATGTGTGATGGCATGAGACCAGAACATGTATCGGCATGAGACTAGATCGTGTGACTGCGTGAGACCACAACGTGCATCGGTGTGAGACCAAATCATGCGACGACATGAGACCAGAATTGGCAACGACGTGACTGATTAAAAGCGTAAATGCATGCCGTGAAGCCGTGAGATAATGAAAGCAAGAGTTATATGAAACAACCTAGAGAAGGAATTTGGTAAAGCATTGGAAAGAACTCAATGTATTTCCATATTTCTTCAAGAGAGGTTAGAGAGTGTTGTGGTGGACTTCTAAGCAGCAGTGAAGTAGCCTGTTCAATTCAACAAAGGCAAGACAAGTTAGAAGAAAAGTAAATACAGTAAGTGACACTCTTTGTATTGTACTTGCTTTATATTTGCAATAGTGAAGGGAACAGAGGATTAAGACATCCATCGTAACTACATTGTAAACATCGGGAGTACCACACTGGTATTCTCAAGTATAATGGATTGTCTTGGTAGAGGAAGAGTCCCTACGACCGTGGACGTACGTCACATTGACAGAACCACGTAAGTCTCTTGTGTTCTTACTTTGATTTACATTTTGTGTTTTGAATTGAGTTGTGAATGGAGCTAAAGTATCATCGAATCCATAACCTAAAGAAGACCTAATCAAGTACATCCAATTTGTCTAATAGGCAAAGTGTTTGAAATGTGACTTTGGGGACTATTGTGATTAATAAGTAACAATAAATCTACCTTAGTTGAATCTGAGCAAGAGTTCACTTTTGAGAATTGTTTGAAGTTGTTCACATACCTGCGTATTGACGAGAAAAAGTATTAAAGAAGTATAATACTTTGGCTTAAATTATCAGAGTGTGTTTTTAAGGGGTGTGATACTGATTTACCTTCACTTTCAGTACCACAGACTAGTAGATCCTATGGTGAAGTTGGGAACTTTAACTTTCATAGACTTTCTACAATCTGTCCCATATCTCCTTGGCAAATTTGTAATCCATAACTTTAGCATACTCAGCATCTGTCAATGCTAAAATGATGACATTTAAGGCCTTCCCATTTATCTCAAACTGCCTCAATTCCTCTGAGGTTGGGTCTTTACATTCTTTTGGAGCCACAAAACCCTCCTGTACATATTTCACCACGTTCATACCCATGGTAGTAAATACCACCTACATTCTCGCTCTCCACATATGGTAGTTGGTTCTATTGAAGATTGGAACGTTCTTGCAGTAAGTAATGTTAGTGCTAGTACCGGTATCCATTTGTTAGTATGCTGAACAAGTTGAAACCCTTCAAACTAGTACACCAAACTGTTAAACTTCAAATTGGTGAACCAGTGCTCTGATACCAATTGAATTTTTTGACTTTACCCTACAATCTACTAGTCTGTGATACTGAGAGGGGGGGTGAATAGTATCACACCCCTTCAAACTCTGTTAACTTAAGTCAAAGTTTTCTACTTCTTTAATACTTTCACTCTCTTCAATATGCAAGTATGTGAACAACTTCAACCTCTTCTTAAAAGTGAACTCTTTTTCAGATTCGACTAAGGTAGATCTATTGTTACCTACTAATCACAATAGTCCCCAAAGTCACCTTCAGACACCTGACCTATTAGACAAATTAGATGTTTTTGATTAGGTCTTCTTTAGGTTATGGGTTTGATGATACTTTAGTTGCGTTCACAACTCAATTCAAAACACAGAATGTAAATCAAAGTAAGGACACAAGAGATTTATGTGGTTCCGTCAATGTGACGTACGTCCACGATGGTAGGGACTCTTCCTCTACCGAGACAATCCACTATACTTGAGAATACCAGTGTGATAGTCTCAATGTTCATAATGTAGTTACAATGGATGTCTTAATCTTCTATTCCTTTTACTATTGTAAATACAAAGCAAGTACAATACAGAGAGTGTCACTTACTGTGTCTACCTTTCTTCTAACTTGTCATACCTCTGTTGAATTGAATAGGCTACTTCACTACCGCTTAGAAGTCCACCGTAACACTCTCTAACCTTTCTTGAAGAAATCTAAAAATACGTTGAGTTCTTTCCAATGCTTCGCCAAATTCCTTCTCTAGGTTGTTTTACACAACTCCTGCTTTCACCGTCTCACTGCTTCATGGCTTGCACTCATGCTTCTGGTTTGTTGTTTCACGTCTCACAACCTGCCCCCCGCTTTTAATTAATCACGCCATTGCACGTTCTAGTCTCACACCGTCGCATGTTCTGGTCTCACACCGATGTACGTTCTAGTCTCACGTTTCAAGTCTGCACCCACTTCACTATTCTCAAGCCTCACAGATGCTAGGTCTACTCTCCTCATCTGTTTCATGGTTCTGTTGTCTCCTATTTCTGGTTTTCGCCCTCACCTCATGTTTCTGGTTTTCTTCTCTTTCAGGGGTGGTGCGTTTCTGGTTTTGTCGTTGGTGTGTTGTCTTCTCTCCTGGTGGTGTATTGTCTCTTACGGGTTTCCTTTTGTTGTGTTGTCATCTTTTCTCTTGTCGGTGGTTGTACGTTTCTCATAGGTTTCTCTCTATTGTTGTCACATGGTTTTCTCCTTGCCGTGTTGTCCATTTCTCTCCCGGTGGTTGTACATCTCTCACAGGTTTTCTCTCTCACCATCCCGTCGGGTCTCCTTTCTTTTTCAGGTGGTGTTTTGTTGTGCTCACTCTATTATACCATATATCCCTTTTCTTCCAAGGGTTTGAGTTTATATACTCCCTTCCATAAAAACCCTAGTAGGGCTTACTACGGTGGATTTACTTTCTTGCCCCTCCATGTGACTTTAAATTACTTGCACACTTAAATCTAGTTAACAGCAATTATAACCCATACAAGGATGTGGGAACAACAAAGTGTGTTAAAGGGCTAAAACACAATCTAATTAGTATTTGTCAACTTTGTGATGATGGGCATGAAGTTACTTTCAGTAAGAGTAGCTGTACGATAAAAAAATTAAGTGATGGTGCTATTCTTACAAAGGGAGAAAGAAAAAATGGAACTTATAGTAAGTTTCCCCTAGCAAAAACACGCTATATAAGCACCAAAGATGAGAATCTATTATGGCATAGGAGATTGGGACATCTTGGACAAAAGAGGTTAAACAAATTGTCCAAAAATGAAGTAAAGTTGGAATATATGCCTATTATGGAGCAAGTTATAAATATATTCACCAAAACTCTATCAAGAGAGATGTTCCAAAATTTAAGGGTAAATTTATGTATTCAACCACCCCTTAAAAGCTAAGGTATACCTCTAACCCCTCTCCCTTTCCCTCTTCTATTATTATTTGGATTTATTGTTAAAGGGGGAGATATTTTGCATAAATCTAAAGAGAGTATATATTGATCAAAAGAGGGAGTAGCTTGATAAATTCAAAAGGGAAAATCAAATAAAGGGGGGGAAATTATTAAGGTGGGAGAAGTAAAAAAAAAAAAGGAAAGTAAAAAGTTGCTTTCAATTAGAATCATGCCTATATACAAAACAGAGATGTATGTTTCAGAAGGAGTTATAAATGTCAAAAGTTGCTACTTGTGCTTAATTATTGATTTATAGATATAATGTGTTACCAACAAATCCAAAAGGAAAAATTGTTGAGCCCATCTTTGATGACTAATATTAGATTTGTTGTCAATAGCATCTCATAGATTTGTCAAGATGTGTTTGCTGCCCACAAGTGCATTTTGTATTCTTCAAGGAGCTTGAGATGCAGAGAGATCGTTAGTCTAAATCGTTAAGTGCAAGTCAACCCTAATGTCAATGAGTCAATGTTAACCGTTGACCCTAAATTTTAGGAATCAATGCTGACCAACCCTAAACTTAAGGCTTATAAATATCCATGCAGTTGTCAAGAGGTGCGTGCTCTACAAGAAATTAGAGACCATAAGAGAGTTGTAAAAACGTGTTCTGCAAAAGAGAAAAGAAAGTTGCAAAAACATGTCTTGCAAAAGAGAAAAAGAAAGCTGAACAAATGTGTTTTACATAAGAGAAAAGAGAGTTGCAAAAATATGTCTTGCAGAAAAGAAACGGAAGCTACAAAAATGTGAGCTGTAGACAAGAAAGTGTAGTAGCATCTAGGAGGAAAGACAACAACAACATCTAGGAGAAGAGAATGCAATAGTGTCTAGGAGGAAAGACAATAGTAACATCCAAGAGGAAAAACTATAGCGGCATCTAGGAAGAGAAAATGGTAGCAACACCAAAGGAAGAAAAAGAGTGCAACAGTAACAAGAAAAAGGCAGTAGCAATAACAAGAAGAAGGCAGCACCTGGAATAAAGGAGAAAATCTACCAAGGCAAAAGGAGGCAGCAACAGCAGCAAAGGAGAAAACCTATCAAGGCAAAAAGAGGCAACACTGGTAGTAGAGGAGAAAACTTGCCAAGGAAGAAAGAGATAGCATTAGTAGGAAGGTAAAAAAAGGCAACATTAGCAGCAAAGGAGAAAATCTACCAAGGCAAAAGGAGACAGAACTTGCAACAGAGATAACCTACAGTATAAAGAACCTACAGTAAAAAGAATCGTCAATGGTGATAACCTGTGGTGGAGAAAACCTATAAAGGATAGGACCTACAAAGGAGAGAAGCTGCAAAGGAAAGACTAACAAAGCTTAAGAAGAGAAACTAGCAATGAGGAAAGAGAAAATCCATTTTCTACAACAGTAACTTATGCACATTGAAAGATCTTTTTTAGGGAAGTTTTGTCATACACTTTTTATATACTTCTTGAAAAAGGATAGGAGACCCTTTAAGTGATCAAAAGATCAACTCTTTTAGTGATCAGGAGATCATTATAAGTGGTTAAGAAGTGATTCTTCCACAAGTAGGTAAGGAGTGATCCTTCCATAACATCAGTTATATTCCTTAATAATAAGAGTGGATCATGTGATCTAGGAATAGTCCTATCATACTATAGATGTAGCCCACACATTATGGGTGAATCATATAAAAATTTTATATGTTCTCATGCTTGCTTGATATCTATATGGTCATTCTCACATAAAGAAGTAAGATAAAAATTAGATCATCAACTTTAATAGGTCACAGAGGTTTAATTCAGACAGATTTGTAAAAAGTAAAAATCTCACATTGATTCACTTCTTCCTCCTTTCAATGTGAGACCAAAAAAGGTCCTTATCATCAATTTATCCAACCATTTTTTATTCATAGTTATTTCATTAAAAATCATGGATAAATGACTATCTATTTATATTGTTAAATATAGTAATTTAATTACTTTAAAGACTAATAAAATATGATGATAATGTACATATGTTAGTTTAAATATTATAATTTGGTCACTTTGGTGATAATAGAACTATTACAATAATATATGCATGAATTAAATATGCTAATTTGATTATTTTGATAACTAATAAATTATAATAATTATATATACATATTAAAGCAACCCATTTTTCATTACCATCCGTTGAATTATCCTGATTTTTAGGATCTGATTATTAGGAATATTTATTCCTGATTTTGTGGGTCCTAATTATTAGGAAATAGCTATAAATAATTAATTAGGAAATGATTTCTTAGTATCCCTTGATTTGTGGGATTATAGTAGTATTTTAAGATATGTTTTTCCTAATTAGTATTTGTAGAAGTCCTATAAATAGCTTTGTAATCTTGGTATAAGGACAATAAGAAAAAGATCACAATTCTTTTCTCTAAATTCTACATAGTATCAGAGCTATAGGCTTATTTTTCTAAGCTAAGGTTGTAATACAACCTTCATTGATGCGATAATCTTCCAATCACAGCCTTTATTGCTGAGTTTGTCTTTATCCTTAATTATCTGATCGCAACTGTCATTATTATGATCTCTTTAGCTATATTTTCTCTCTTCATTTTTAAAATTGTCCCAATTTTTTGCCATTCCTTTCCAAGTACGTTCTTTGTACCAGGAATTACCATGTCTACGATAAAACTGATTGGAGATACTTCGGGTCAAAATGAGAACCCCAACAATGGGAAACTAGTAACCTCAAGCCAAGAGTATAGAAACAAAGGAGGACAGCAAAGGCCCCAAGCTAATCTAATTGAACACACCAGCCAGCAAATCAGTCACAATGAAGGACAGGTGAAAAAATCCTTCAACGGTGAAGAAATAGAAAAAATTAAAGGGCTTTTAGGGTCTCTGGATGAACCCTCTGGTGTGTGTTCCTTAGCACTCTCAAGTAAGTCTCCATTCTCTTTTAGTCTAAATGCCTCAGAAAAATTTTTAAGTGAAGCTTGGATAATAGACTCAGGTGCCACTGATCACATGACTCATACTACACATTTTTTTTTTATCACCTATATTCCATGTCCAAGCAATAGGAAAATAGTGGTGGCAGATGGTTCTATGGCTACTGTTGCAGGGTTGGTGATATCTATATTACACCTATTCTCATTTTAAAAGATGTTCTCTATGTGTCGAAACTATCAACCAACCTAATTTTCATAAAAAGGCTCACTAATGACCTCAAATGTTATGCAATGTTTTACCCTACCTACTGTATTTTTTAGGAACAAGATTCAGAGAGGAAGATTGGACTTGCTAAGGAAAGGAATGGGTTGTACTACCTTGAGACACCAAGGATTTCAAAGAAAGTCATGAACAATTCACCCTTATCATTTCTTAGTGCTTCAAATAAGGATGTCATTTGGCTTTATCATTTTCATTTTGGTCATCCATCTTTTTGTGTCTTAAATATCATGTTTACTTCTTTGTTTAAAGGATTAGATATGAGTCAATTCCAATGTGATACTTGTGAATTTGCTAAGCTCACTCGTGTATCTTTTCCTATAAATAATAAAAGAAGTTCTTACCCTTTTGATTTGATTCACAGTGATATTTGGGGACCCTCCACAATTCCAAATATCTCAGGGGCTTGATGGTTCGTTTCTCTAATCAATGATTGCACTAGGGTCACATGGATATTTTTACTCAAACACAAATCTTATGTAAGTAGTATTATTCCTAATTTTAATTCTATGATTCAAAATCAATTTGGGGTTAAAATTAAAAACTTTAAATCAGATAATGCTAGAGATTACTTTAATCAAATCTTGTCAACCTACTTCTAAAAGGAAGAGATCATCCATGAGTCATCTTGTGTAAACACCTTACAACAAAATGGGGTGGCTGAAAGAAAAAATGGTCATTTGCTCAACACTACTCGAGCATTGTTGTTTCATGGAAATGTCCCTAAGTCTTATTGGGGAGAAGCTTTCCTTACATCTACATATGTGATTAATAGATTGCCATCAAGAGTATTAGATTTCAAAACTCCTATGACAGTTCTTTCTAGCTTTTATCCCCATTTTAGGACAACAAATAATCTCATACCTAGAATCTTTGGTTGCACCTCATTTGTACATGTTCATAATCAGCAAAGGAGAAAACAAGATCCTAGAGCAATCAAGTGTGTCTTTCTTAGTTACTCCTCTACATAAAAGGGATATAAATGTTATCATCCTCCTTCTCAAAAGACCTATATATTAGTCGATGTCACATTTGTAGAAAATAAACCTTACTTTCCATAGTCTTATCTTCAAGGGGAGAAGTCATTAATTGATGACCTTAATCTTAACTTACCTCCTAATAATCTTCCAATCCAAATTCCCACTTGTGATCAACCAATCCATGATCAATCAACTCCTGACCAATCAACCTCTAACTCTAATCAACAGGCCCCTCATGAATCAGTTCGTGCCACTTCAATCCTAGACTCACCCTTTACAATTGAGCCTATTTCAGAACAAGAATCCACTTCCATATCTCCCCATATTCATGACTCTATGAGATTTTCTCAGGTATACTCAAGAGAGACAGCAATTCTAGACCAAACACAAGTTCAAGATTTCCATCCGGGTTTTGCAAATGAATTTCCGGTAAGTTCTGACTCTCCTTTGCATAAACAATCAATTGACATGCCAGAAAATGACTTGCATCTTCCCATTATTGTTAGAAAAGGTACTAGAGAGTGCACAAAGCGACCCTTATATCCATTATCTCATTATGTGTCACTTAACCACCTATCACCATCTTATAAAAATTTTATTGTGAATCTAAACACCTTTTTTATTCCAATTACTTTATCTGAGGCATTGTCTAAAGAAGAATGGAGAAATGCAATGAGAGAAGAAATGGATGCACTAGAAAAAAACCAGACTTGGGAGATTGTCGAAAAACCTAAAGGAAAGAATCTTGTGGGCTGCAAATGGGTTTTTACCTTGAAATATAAAGCTGATGGTTCTCTTGAAAGATATAAAGTACGATTGGTGGCAAAGGGTTATACTCAAACTTATAGAGTAGATTATCAGGAGACATTTGCTCCAGTGGAAAAGATGAACATGGTGAGGATTTTACTCTCTTTGGCGGCTCATTTTAATTAGCAACTTCAATAGTATGATGTGAAGAATGCATTCTTACATGGAGACCTAAAAGAGGAGATTTACATGAGTATTCCACCTGGATTTGAGGGAGAAAAGACAACAAGTAATGCATATAGATTACAGAAAGCACTATATGGGCTCAAGCAATCACCTAGAGCCTGGCTTGGGAGATTTTCCAAAGTTATAAAAGCTTCAGGCTACAAACAAGGCCAAGGTGATCATACATTTTTCATTAAGCATTCGACAAAAGGGGGGTGACAACACTTCTAGTGTACATTGATGATATTATAGTCATAGGTGATGATGATGAGGAGAAATAGCAACTAAAGCAGTGTTTGGTTAAAGAGTTTGAAATAAAAGAGCTAGGAAGACTCAAATACTTTCTTGGCATTGAAGTTTCTTACTCCAAACAAGGAATTTTTGTCTTATAACAGAAGTATGTGATTGATCTTTTGAAGGAAACTGGAAAACTTGGTTGTAAACCAGTAGCCACACCTATTGAGCCTAATAAAAAGCTTGGGGATGCAAAGGAAGAACCTACTGTAGATCGAGAAATGTATCAAAAATTGGTCGGGAAACTCATCTATTTGGCTCATACTAGGCCTGATATTGCCTCTTCAGTAAGTGTGATTAGTCAGTTTATGCTTGACCCAAGAGAATCACACTTACAAGCTGTCAATCGAGTGCTACATTATTTAAAAGGAAGTCTCAGAAAAAGAGTCTTATTCAAGAGAAATCAAGAATTGGTACTACAAGCTTATACTGATGCTGACTATGCAAGATCCATGGTGGATAGAAGGTCAACATCTAGCTATTGCACTTTTCTTGGCAGAAATTTAGTAACTTGGCAGAGTAAAAAACAGAATGTAGTTGCAAGATCAAGTGCTGAATCAGAATTTCAAGCAATGGTCCAAGGAATATGTGAGCTATTATGGCTTAAAATCATCCTAAAAGACTTGAAAATCAAGTGGGAGGGTCTTATAAAGCTGTATTGTGACAATAAATCAACAATTAATATTGCTCATAATCCCGTACAACATGATAGGACGAAGCATATTGAAATTGACAGGCATTTCATCAAAGAAAAGGTAGAAGAGGGGTTGATCTGCATGTCCTACATACCTTCCAAAGGACTTAATTGCGGGATCTTTCATGAAATAATCTCCAAGCTGGGAATGGAAGACATCTATTCCTCAGCTTGAGGGGGAGTGTTGAATTATCCTGATTTTTAGGATCTAATTATTAGGAATATTTATTCCTGATTTTGTGGGTCCTAATTATTAGGAAATAGCTGTAAATAATTAATTAGGAAATAATTTCTTAGTATCCCTTGATTTGTGGGATTATAGTAGTATTTTACAGATCTGTTTTTCCTAATTAGTATTTGTAGAAGTCCTATAAATAGCTTTGTAATCTTCGTACAAGGACAATAAGAAAAAGATCACAATTCTTTTCTCTAAATTCTACACCATCAAAATACATAAGATGGAGATTTAGGTTTCCTCTAACAATTTCTTGGCCACAAAAATTAAAAATTCCTTCTTTCTTAATTATTTGCTTAACAATTGCCATTAAAGGCTTAAAGCCATTAATAATTCCATTAACTTAACTATCCTTTAAATTATATAAAGGAATTTATAGTTCCTTTCCACCAATTTTTTTTTAATTTAACAATTAGGTGTTACCAATGTCATACTCAGATTACTTATTTACACAAAAGAATTAACAATTCCGTTAAATGACTATGACAATTATAATTCCATAATAACCAAATAACTTAATTGTAAGACATTTTCTAGGCTTTCTTTTACAATTAGATTATAAATTCTTAAGTGTGTCCATGGCCTTAATAATGTAGCATTTAAAGATATTTTGGACTCTAGGCATTCATTGAAGCTAGTATTCTTAGTTTGTTTAATGAAGCTTAAAATAAGGTGAAAGATCTATGACTTAAAAATAAAAAAGTTCATTCTTGTTTAAGGATGATATCCTTCTTAGGACACATATGAAAAGTTAGAGATCTATCATGTGTATAAGGGTTTTTAGGTAGAAAAGTATCAAGAAAGTTAGAGGTGTAAAGTCTCTAATGTATCCTCAAAGGTCAATTAAGTTTTGGTCTAAATTATAAAGTATTTTCCTATGAAATTTATGCTTCAAAAAATTTTCAAGTAAAACATTGACCTAAGTATGGCAACACAAGACATCCAATTGATGGTCAAGTTTAGAAAAATTTTGATATGATGCAACTAAATTTGCAAAGGACTCTCCCAATGTAAGACTAGATTTGACCAATGATAGATTAAATCCTTTTCAAACAATGAGCATTACATCACTTTGTATGAAACTAGAATATATGATACTATCTATGATTATTCCAAGCCTTAATTCACCTAAGAGAGAGATAAACGTGTTTTGTAGGCAATAATTGAACAATTAAAAAAGTTATGGAATATGGTTTGAAAACATATGATGCATTTAACAAGCTGCCATTTCAAATGCATACAGCCTTATTATGGACTGTCAATGATTTTTGACTTAGGCAATGTTGTCAAGATGGAGTATAAAGAAAAAGCTAGCATGTCCTACTTGTAATTATAATACTTCTTTTCAATATTTGTATCATAGTAAGAAAACATGTTATATGGATCATCGTAGGTTCTTAGATGCTAACTACCCTCAGAGAGGAGATAAAAAAATATTTCAATGGTGACATAAAGTTAAGAACTACTCCAATTCCTTTGTCAAGGTTGGAAATCATATCAAAGTTAAGTAACTTTGATAATCATTTTGGAAAAAAGCAAAAGGTAGCTTTTGATAATCGATGGAAGAAAAAATCTATATTCTTTTCTCTACAATATCAAAAGATTAATAAATGTTGTCATAATTTAGATATTATGTATATAAAGAAGAACATTTGTGATAACATTCTTTGAACTCTCCTTAACATTTTTGATAAAATAAAAGGTCATGCAAAAGCTTATTTTGATTTATAGGATATCAAGATAAGAAAAGAGCTTTTAACTTGTTTTTTCTAATGATGGATATTATATTTATCTATCTAAAACATGCTTTTCAATGACAATAAAGGAGAAAACCATGTTTTGTACTATCATAAAAGGTGTCAAACATCCTTAAGGTTATGCATTAAATATATCTAGGTGTGTAAATAGATAAGAAAAAAAATATTGACGGTTATAAGAGTCATAATGCACATTTATTAATGCATTAACTTCTTTAAGTTGTAGTTAGGAAGGTGATACCAAAACATATTGCTATGACCTTGATAAGATTGAGATCTTATTAAAATCCATATTTAGTAAAGTTATCACAAGACTTGGATCAATTACAACGAAAAATTAGTGAAACATTTTGCCAATTAAAGATGATTTTTCTCTCCGAGATTCTTTGATATAATGGTGCACTTATCTATACACTTAGTTGATAAAATTAGGCTTAAGGTGCGTGCGCATTGTTGTTAGATGTTTTGAATTGAAGGATACTTGTGCAAAATGAAATTGTGTGTTTGTGATATAAGGCATCTTGAAGGTTCCATTGTATAAGGGTATTTAGCTACAATGTATTTGGTGTTTTGCTTAAGATTTATGAATAATGTGTTGAGGACTCATTTAACAAGATATAATAAAACACTTAAGCACCACAATGAAAGAACAAACATCTTTATTTTCCAATAAAGGCCAAGCAATAATAGGTAAAGAGAAAAGGACGGGGAAGATCTTTACTTTGGATGTTTCTTTTAAGCAGGCATACAAATATGCATTGTCTAAATGTAACTTTGAATTATCATTTAATCTTGTGTCCTTAAATTACCAAGCATATTGCATATTGTAGCAAGTTTGAGGACTTATAAGTGTAGGATAAAAAGAGATCATTATACAAAGTACATGACCAATAGAGAAAGACTAAGCAACCGTCTACTACATATACATTTGGATTAATTTAAGCACCTATTAAAATATTAAAATTTTAAAGTAGTAAAGGTAGGTTTAATCTTGCATCTTTATTTGATGCTTGTAAAACCATTTCTTTTGATTACAATTTTACTTTTACATGTTTTTATTGTTTTAATATGTATATAGGTATTGGAAAAAATCAACATAAACAATTGACAAAAACAAACAAAAGCGCACACTGTAGGCAGAAGGAGTTGGCTAGGATTTAAGAACAAATGGTAAGCGAATCATAAAACTAACCATTAATTCACAATTGTTACATGTGTTAGCATTGATCTTGTTGATTATTTAACCATGATTATGTGTCCTTTGAATTTCATATTACACACTTAGTTGATCTTGAAAAATTGCTATAAAATTGCAATTCTTTTCCATATTATATCAATAAACATTGATAATATTCAGTTTACTTAACTCTCATCAAAGGCCTTATGTGATTTGGTACTAGTATTTAATATCATTTTATTTTGCTTTAATTTGCTTTATTTCATTTCGTTAATGGCATTTTTATTAGAAAAACCAAGATTCTAGAAAACACACTCCTTTCTAGCTTGAAGCTTTTTTACATTACGCACTAAAAGAGGCTCGATTGAGAATGCAAGCTCTCATTTGAGACAATATCTTAACAAATTATAAAAATATAAGTTTTTTTTTTTCTTTTTACTTTATTGTCACCTATAACTTGACTTGCTTTGGATTTAGACTCAAATTGAGGAGCTTCAATTTCAAAGGGATGGATGAAGTAGCTAAAATCCTGTAGATGCATTTACTACAATGATGGTGGAGGAGCATTATTGAAGGGTTTATACAAAAGACATCGATTGCACTTAAGAAATTAGTTGTTTTGTGAAAGTTCCAAAAGACTTTATGCAAACTATTATAGAAAACGTGCGAGCTGAGATGTAAAAGAAGTTTAAAGCTTAAAGAGCAAAGTTACGAAAGAAGATAGAAGCATAGACTTATGCAATAGGCCACTATTTTTATGTGATGTCCCAGAAATAATAGTAACAAAATTTTACACTAAATATAGCTTCTGACATATCTCTTATAAGTATTTCATTAGTTATTTCACCTAATGATACTTTTAAGTACTCCAGACTAAGAATTACAGCACAAAAATCATCTATCTTACTAAGCACATACAATCTATACTTTCGGCTATTCTTCCTATTTTTTAATTTTATTTTTCTAGTTTATTTTAAATGTTTTTTAAGTTTATACCAAAAACTTTGTTTATCTTTTATAGGATGATACTCTTGATAAAAATTAAGAAATTTAAAATTATTGTACTTCTTTATTTAGATATTATGGTATACTTTCAATTTATGTGAAATGCTAAATATTGATTGAGCAATATTTTGTAGCTTATGCTACTTTGTTTACTTACATTTCCTATATTATTTGGTATTTTAATTAATGTTAAGTTCCTAGACTACATTATAATATTTAATAAAATTTATAAGCTGTTACTTAAAATATATAATATATATTGACCAATACACATGTGTTGCTCATTTCACGATAAAACTCATATTTCATTAGATAGCACTACTATTCTATCAAATCTACTATATATTTCACTAGAAATTGTTGTCAATCAAACAAAATATGCTAGAAATCGATGCTTATTCTGCCAGAAAACTATTGCGTATCGACCACAAAACCGCTACCTATTAGAAACTCCTTCCAAATCTACAAGAAACTACTGCTTATTTTAAAAATAACCACAACCTATTTCTCCAACTGCAGCGTCTAAACCGTTGCCTAAATAAACTAAGAAGTGTTTTCAAAAATAATAGAACTTTCGCATGCACATTTCATAATGATTACATATAAAATATTTAAAGCATTGCTAGGACACTTTATGCCACGAGTTGAGCAAATTGTGATAGGTTGATCAAATTGCTACGTAAGATTTACTGTAGCACACACAAATATAGCAAATTAAAAACTGCTGCATGTAACTTTAAAGCAACAAGTTTCACCATTTAAACAACAATTTTAATGGGTTCGTATAACGACAATTTCTTATAGTGTGCTATCATTTCCTATCCGATGTATAGTTATTTTGATATGTATATATATATTTCTAGTATCACTGTGTTAGACGATTTATGTTATGCTGCATAGGGAATCGAGTATGAATTTATCAATTTTCGGATGTGGAAACTGTCGAGTAGTTTGGGTGCTCCTTAAATTTGAGATTCTCACATGGTCTAGGATGCAGATGTGTTTGCTGATATATAAAAAGAAAGCTAAAACATTGTTGAATGAAGCGTCAAATATTTTCCAGTTGCCTTGTTTTGGTTCTTTTTTCCTTGTTTGTGCTAGTTCTCGAAATGTCCTGGTGCATAATATCGTCACCCTCGCATATCTATTATAGGTATGAGCGAGTATTCAGCAATCATGTCTTGGCTTTTTCATGGCTGTTTTGTTACTTTTTAGCTGAGACGGAAAAGATAAGGAAAAAGAGCCAACCATAGTAACTAATGTTTCCACTTGCTCTACTCTCCTTAGGCTATTTGCGCTGGCCAGCTAGATAAGACGGATTCATTTTACACCTGGGACGCAAACAAAAGAAGATACTCATAATGGTTATGTTTCTTTTCTCAGCCGTGCATTAAAGTAGGATTGGATGTTTATCACCTGAGAATGTCTGTGAATGCATCCGTTTAACAGATAAATTTCGTATACTCCCACCAAATTCATCACCGGGCTAAAAGGACAGGTCGGAGGTATTTACTCACCCCGAATTAGAATTTCATTTCCCTTACTCCTTTTCCTAACATTACCTCTGTATTTTCCCAATATGGCATTCCAGGAAAATGTGTCTGAGATTTCTCAGATTTGTTGGTCCGAGGGAGTTCGATTGTTATAAAAATAAAACCAAAATGAATTTATTTTTTATCCATAACTTAAAAATACTTAATGAGAAAATAAATACTTTTTTGTTATTAAAAAATTAATTAAGAAAATGGATAATTCTCGGTGTGTTTCTTCTATAATTTCCAAGAAAATCATAAAGATTTAATTAAGGAAAGAACTAAGGGCACATGGTAGGAATTAGCTCCACCTAAAGTGAAGATTTTTATTTCGCAATTGATTATAAGTCCACTTCCTTCCTGTTAAAGAGAGGCTACGTCGATAGGAAACTTTGATTGGAATTCTATCTGTCCACTATGCACTAAGGGGCAGGAATCAGTTAATCTTCTACTTTTTTATTGCAATGGCACTTGAGCTGCTCTGTATATGCATTTGAGATGATGGGGCATGTCATAGGTGGTGCCGGAATTAATTAAGATGCACAGGAGGCATGGGTGTAGGTTGAATTTGAGACGCGCAAATAGAAAAATATGGTTGATGGAGTTCTCTACCATTAAATGGTCTATTTAACTAGAAAGGAATGTTTCATATTTTTGCAGGCTTGATAACACGTGTGATTTGATTTGATTTGATTTGAACTATGACGGTGGCCACGGGCAAAATGGCCATTTAGTAATTTCACACTTGACAACTCCATGGTAAACCTTTGGGATGTTCTATCGGCTCAGAAGGTAAAGGAACAACCACTGGCATTGAATTGGTCACCGCCACTGTAGGATACATATAAATTTAACATAGATGCAAGATGGATAGTTGAGCATGAACCAACAGGCTATATAGCAATGACAAGAGAGGTGTTTATAAGTTCTCCAAGGCAACTAGGGTCTTAAGCATTAATGAGACAAATTCTTTCCGGAAGCAACTGATTTGTGACAGCAAAGGTATGATAAGTGCGAAGTTCCTTTGATCATCAAAAGTTATTCCCAAACAGCAGCAACATGGATCAATAACGAGAAAGGAAGATTCTGAAAACTTGCATCCATATTCAACTATATAATGAATATAATTAGAGACTAAATTTACTTTGCCTTTTATGTAATCATTTTGTGAGTACCTCAGCCAAATAAAAAAAAAAAAAATCCATCACACTGCTTTCATAGATGAGGTTTGTTTATCCTAAGGAGTTCATTCTATTTGATTCCAAGGATGTCTTCTAGATGAGGCACAACAAGCATACATAAAATTAACTGCAACAAACTCAACGTTCAAAAAATAAAGGAAAATAAAAACTGCATAAAGGGAGCCAGAAGAGAGTTGGTGGCCGGCAGAATTTTTAGCTTGTATACCTTGCCCTCACATGGGCACATATAGAAATTGTGTTTGGAGTACCATGAGTTTCTATTTTCCTCAATTTCTGTATGCATTATTAATCAACAGTGCTGTTAAAAGGTTGAGTCTAATTGAGGTGATTTTGTCAATAGTTGTAAAGCACATATATTTTTCATCAAAAAACCATTAGATTGTGTTTCGGTAATCTGTAAGAGCAGCTTATCACTTCGAAATTGGTATCTCGGAATTCTAAATGCTTAAAACAAGTCATAAGTAATGATGTAGTGCCGTGATAGGATTGAAGACGAGAAAAAGGGCAAAGGTTCTATCCAATATGTGAGAGAGGAGGGAGGGCTCAACAACTGAATCCACGGTACAAAACTCCACAATCCACAAAAATTAAAAAAAATAAATAAAAAATAAAAAGAGGATTCAATTAAAAAGAAAAAAAGAAAGAAAGAAATTTAGAAAGAGTCGCTGAACTGAATGAGCAACAAAGAAAAAAGAAATTCAGCGACTCTTTTAAGAGCAAGTAATCTAGGATATATATAAAGATTGAAATATGAAAGTAGGCACTTCCCACGGAAAACAGAAAAACCACAAAAAGTTAACAAAAAGGGATTAACTTTGAGCAGCAAAAGAATGACATACGTACATACATACCATATGCTCCAGGGTGACACAGTAAGACCACACTCTTGCCATCCCACCAAAACGCTTGTGCGTGCAATAATAACACAGACTCAGCCGCCATGTCTTCCGAATGCTCTCAAATCTTCCATCCTCCAGAAGCACATGGAGCTAGAAACCAAACCTAGCGGCCTCCAAACAAAACTCACCTACTAGAAAATAAATTTAGCTGAACCTTGAGCTGTTCCTCCTACCCCACCACTTCTTTTTCATTCTGTCAAGAGCACCTTCTGGGCTCCCAAGCTTATTCAATATCACTTTAGTTTCCCGCAGTCTTATCCCATAATCCTTCTTCCACGATTCAAACATCTGTTTTAATCTTCGAAGCTCTTGGTCTGGGTTCAAATTTGCTTCCACCTGGCCTGATTTCACTTCCACCAAAAACTTGGCATCATCTCCAAACACCTGACTTCTCTGTTCAAACTCTTCAGCTAGCCGGCTTATAACACTCAAACCTGCACTCATTGGTCTCACACCATTACTCTCTTGACCCCTGTCGTTACTACCACTGTCCCAGCAATAATCTCTTTCATCACTTGCATTCACTGATGCATCAGAATTCCTTTCAGAATCATCAATGGCAAGGCTCTTTTTTGCAATGGAGAGACTGGATTGCAGAGATCTCATCTGTTTCTGCCACACTTCTTCCATAGACTTCATCTTTAGCTCATATTCTGACCAGCGACTCTCGTACTGTTGGAGCCGTTGGTTGAGGATATCATTTTCCTCTTCTTTCTCCCTAAGGGCAGCCTCAGCTTTCAGGACTCGTCGCTGTAAATCAGCAAGAAAAGATGCCTTCACCAGCACCTCATCTGAGACTCCCGGCTAGAATATGGTAAATATTTAGTACCTCAAATGAAAAGAATAAAAGGCACTGAAAGAGCGTTAAAACTCCATTAACAAGAGGAACCAAAGCAATTGAATATTCTCCTAGTAGGGAACCAAAGCTGATAAATGAGAGTCAGAAACGACTTAAAAAAGCAATGAAATAAATGTTTGATGTGGGAATATCTTCAAAGTCATCGATCTCAACACAAAGGAAACGGCAGATTACGAAGTTCTAATGAGATGATGGACAATAACAGAATGAGTACCTTAGTTACTGCCAATGCCATTAGTCCTGCATTACCAGAGCATCTTCTAACCAACCATCCACGAATAACTGCAACATAATAAAGGTTACAACCATAAGAACTTACAGCATAAGAACTTACAGTGATAATTTAAGGACAAAGGCCAGCCAAGCCACAGCCCACATAAAGCAATCCAGAGTCAGCTCTTTATGGACTCCAATTTTAAGCAGACAAAGGAGACAAAAAGTATCGTACTCCATGGGACTTAGACTTAAAAAAGTGTCCCAGTCCATTAGATTTCCCCTGTTTTTATAAAAAGGCTATTTTTGTGACTTGAACCTACAACCTCTAGGTCACAATAACTTTACCATTATGCTCACCCTTCTCCATGGTACTAGATTCATTAGAAAATAATGAAACTAAACTCAACTCACCAGATTGTATTACAACTGATGCTTTATGGACTTTCTCAAAATTTTTCCTGAAGCTTGTGCTCTTGATCTTCCTTTGGATAACAACAGCAGCTCTATGTCTTTGGAGTAAGACAGCAAATTCCTTTCTAGCATTCTCTCCCCGAACAACTACACCAGAAAATACAGATGTCACCATTGCAAGCTTGGGTCATTATCATTCAGGGTAACCTAGAAGGTGAAATGTGATACATGATTGAATAGTGGCAATTCCGCTCTTAAGCTCCCTGAGGTAACAGCGTGCTTTGTGCCCTCTGAAACAATTTTGAACTCGTAAAATACCATGAAGGGTAGAGTTTCTTGTATCCTCAAGCACCCCGATCTGCATAGAGTTCCTTGTCAAGCTTACATGAGTTAAAATAAAGCAAATGACTAATTAAGTATCCAGAAACAAATCTTAACATCTCTGACAAGAGAACCTACTGAATCAGAACTACCATAGAACCTATAAAACATTTTCCCTAAGATGAACTTGCAGACATTGATTATAAGTATAATCAAAGATGGTATTGAAATTCATGAGGTGGGACATAAATCTTGAACTCATGGATTCAGTATTGTAAGCAATACCCTTTGCATGCAGTCATCAAATAATCGTGTTGGTTAAATCATTATGCCATTCCTTTCACCAAACCATTATGACAAGATGAAATGAGCAAAAATGTATATATGCTCCTGCATATATGGTACAACTACATCCATATACCTGAATACACATACTTTTGCTTGTACAAGTATAGATAATATATACACATTGTGAGATGATATTATACAGACAATTGCACTCAAACCTGCAAAAAAGTGCACATTTTTTTATTTCACCTGTCCAGTTCGGAAAAATAGCTTTGTGTAGCCAACTTGATACATCTCTGGTAAAATACCAAACTGGTGGAGAATTGCAACTGAAACACTAAGTGGATCCTGCGAAGCAACATTTTCCAGCAAAAGGAAACCATATCTGATGCACAAATCAGATGAGAAAATCAGTACTTTAAAGGAAAAATAAGTTGAAACAACCAGAAGTTTCCACAAAAGAACTTTAGCAACTGTGATGTCATAATGGGAATTTTTTTTTTACCTTCTGGCAAACTTCTGGTGTGACATTCTTGTAGGAAAACCAGATCTTGATATCCTAACTACCTCTAGGACTCCACAACATCTCAGCTGCTGCAGCACAAGTCCTTGATCATAAGACCTGGGAGATTGAATGTTGTTTGGTTTTATACAACGAATGAAATGTGGTGTGGTGTTCTCCAGACGCTGCATCAGTTGGAACAATTGGCCCTGAACCCAAAATGTATAGTTAGAAAAAGTACTATGACAAACAGATGCTTAATTTGTAGGCATTATATTGTCATACTTTCATGACATCCATTATAGAAATTCAGATAAATTTTGTGGATGCAACAATCTTACATGGGAAAAGAAAATTGGTTTGCTACAAATTGAGTTATAAAAATTTGCATATACTGAAACACCACCACAAAAAATTGTCAAGAAACTATTCCACCTAGAAGCTTAAGCTTGGGATTCGAACTCATGATCACTTGATTATAAAGGCTATGATACCCATTCAACCTAAAAGCTTAAGCTGTTAGGTGAAGCTAAGAATATGAATCATATATTATACTCCAACAAAAACAATATAAATGATAATCATCAAGACCTTTCATACAACAAATAGAAATGAATTCAGAGCCAATATAAACATCTAGTCCACACACCATAGTGCAAATTGAATGGAAACGTGGAAAGTATAATGTAAACAAGTATACCACAGTATGATTAGGCATTGTCATATTTTTCTCAGAGCTTCCCTCTTTTCAAATGGCATGCATCCATGATTTACCAGTACCCTAACATTAACCTATCACCAAAACTTAATTGAAAGTGTAACCTGTGAACCCATGATATTTGACTTTCATAGCCCAAAACACACTCTAATTCTTTTTGGGATAGCTTCCCCAACACCTAAAAAGATAACATATTCAACAGCTTCTATGACAGAATTTCACTTTTTGACTTGGCTTGAACATCATGCAAGTCAATCCTATTGTTCAGATCATGAACAATTGCCTATATCACCTGTCCCAACCACAGGAACACTATGCCACACTAGTGAAAACTTCATTGAATTCTGCTTCTGTATGGCAAATTGTGCCTCTTTTAGCATTTCCAATGGTTGTAAAATTTTTGTATCACATGTAGGGCCACAGCATGCCTATAACAAGGAATCAGCAGCTTTGCAAGAACATGCTAGTGAATGTATATCACAGCTTTTTGACATAGCACTGAATCCCATAAAATTGCCTTATCTAGATAGGGTGTGCATTTGATTGACTGGGTTTGATTCCTCAAAACCAAACTAACTGAACTATGATTACTATGAACCTAAGCAAGCAAGCTTTCATAAAAACAAAACCTGACAAAATCGGTTAGGTTTGGTTAATTCAGTTTTCTAAAAGAATATAGAAATTATCACAAAAATATTTATAACATAATAAAATTTTTATTTTATATGTAGAATAACTAAAAATAAGTGAAATTAAGGTTAGTTTAGCATTTCAATTTGAAAGAGGTATCTGAATCAAATCAAATGAACCGAAATCTCTAGAAATTTAAACTGAGCTGAACCAGATTTTTGATAACCAAACCAAATTAACCAAATTAAATTAATTTGGTTTGGTCGTTTGCACACCCCTATCTCTGGGAAAGCATAACTTTGAATTGCTTTACCACTTGGCATATAAATTTAAAAATAGAAAATTAACCAAAAAAACACTCATGATGCAATCAAGCATACCACAAGCAGACCCATCTCTTTCTCCCTTTCCTCTCTCTCTCTCTACCTCAATTAAAATTTATGAAAGTTTTCATTTAACCTGCTTTTATTATGTTGAATATCGTAGTTGAATTAGCTACAATTCTTCTTGGGTATGGGCAGCTTAATTAATCTGGCAACAGGGAAAAGTACAATGAGGAGGATTAAGCAATTTGATATTGCCCATTCAGAATTGAATTATTTTAACTCTCAACTGCTAACTTATAAGTTACAAAGGCTTTTTCACCATCCCAACAGAAACAAGCCATCAGCTTGGAATTTTAGATTAGAGGTTTTAAGTTTCAATATAATAGAATCGAACAAGGCAATTTAGGTAACAGTGCAGCAAAAATATGGGCTCATGATTGACCAAACAATCACAAAATGAAATAAAGGCTTTGATGTCTTATGAAAGAATCAGCTAAAAGGTTAAAGCTACTGTGTGTCAGGTATTGGTTCATATATTAACCTCTCATGATGCTTAGAAAAAGTAAAGGAAAGGCATAAAGTAGGCACAAAGCCCATGATAAAACAAATCTCTCACTTGAACGCATCATACCAAAAAATTAATTTCAGAAGACTTATGTTTCAATCCATTTTATGAATGAAACATCCAAAGGATCCAACAACTATCATAAATAAACACAGTATTCAAATTTCCACGCCTTCAATGCTATCAAAAATGTGCAATTAGGCAGTGAGAGTTTTGAAGAAATATAAAGAAAAATTACCTTAAATTTTGTAGCAACACTCAGCTTTTGGGAATCTGCCCCTCCTGCTTTATATAAAGGACCAACTACAGGCTTCTCAGATTGAGCAAGCATACTAGAAGCAAATGTCTTAGGAAGGTGGCAGGAGCATGAAGACAGAAGCTCAATAGAATCCAAGTGCAATAGGTCCCTATTCTTCTCTAGAAATCCAGTTGTATCATATGTAACCTGGACATTGACAATGAAGCACTCTGAAGTCCATGGAAAATCACACTGGCTAATTACAATTAGTTGAGAGCTAAAAGGAATCATAAAAATACACATCTCAAAACATGCCATGCAGGTATGGGTTCTGATTTTATAGATTATGAGGAAGAAGCAGGAAGATCATGAGGGAGATGAACCTACGAAATTCACCCACAAGCAACCTATAATCTGTTCAGACTCATTTTTAACAGAAGAGCAATATAATATCAGTAAACAAAAATGAAATGCACCTCCCCTGCATAATGGCTGACTGTGAAGGCTTTGTCTCTGCCTCCTTTGAAAGTAGAATTTGAATCCAGGTGCTCCTTCAGTTTGTTGGCAAGTGTCAAATCTGTGCCATTTGGAAAAGTGGACTCCTCGTCCACCAAAGATAGTAGACCCAGTGGTCTCTGCATTAAACGTAAAACAAAGACTCAAGTCATTCAGTTGAATTTCAAAGAATAAACATTCTTGAGCAAAATTGAGATGTCCCAACCATAGCTTCCATACAGAACTTTTTATTTATTAATGTTAGTAAAGAGTAGCAATCATTACAAAACATTCTTTCAAGGGTGAAACCTGCAAAAGTGTCAACTTCATACAAAAGATATTGCAAACAACAGGGAATAGAAAAATGAGAAGTTATTTGAAAGGCCATACATAAATGAGAAGGCACAGAAAACAAAAAGTCGACAGTTATACCAGCAAACTCACAGTACATACATATATATAACAAATACTTTATCTTAAGAGCCAAGAAAATTTGACGTTTTCCTTTAAATATATATATACAAAATTACATGGATCCTTTTTGCACAGGTAGCACAATTAAATCAGATTCTTGCCACCTAAATTTGATAGATTATTTTTTTTGAAGCAGACAAAAAAATCCCTATCAGGTCCATATATGTTATGTCTAAGCAGTAGAGGACCAGAACATCTCCATTAATGTCATGGCAGGACATATTCTTACAATAGTATGACAATAACACTCTGCATGGGGGTTAGGATACATTGGACAGATTCCAAGCCCTCCCCTCTCAGGTTCTTAGGGAGAGAAGAATATAATCACACAGAAACAATGCAGTTAATGGGAGGAGAAGTAGGGCAGGATTAAGAGTGGGCAGTCTTAAGGGCTTGAAGTAACGTGGTAGGTGAGGAAGCATGTCATGGTATTTAAGTGTGCAGTGGGAATGTTAAGGAATGTTAAAGAATTATGGGATGAGGATGACCTGTGTGCTAAATATAGGGTGTCTTTAAGAGAATCTCTAGTAAGAGAAGGTCTCATTCCAAATAGGCAAAAAGTTCCCAAATGATGGGGTTGAGGGGAATTTATAGACATGGGTGAGTGACAGGATGATGGCAAATACAGTGCAAAGTTTTGCTACTTGCCCAGGAAGACATATAGATGTACTTGAGTCCATTACAGGGGGCAAAATGCAGTGCACTGAGTTTAACATTAATCCTTCAGTAGGCAGAATGGGCCTAATTCTAGGATAAGTGACATGATTCTAGAGCTATTCCCAATCTAATGGGATGATTTACAGAGTTTTAGCTTGGAGGGCTCAAAACATAAAATGTAATACAAAAGAATGAGGAATGGAATAACCAAAGGAGGAAAATGAAGAAGACATAGGCATTCCCCAAACTGTCAAAAAAACTGAAAAATCATGTTCAAGACAAGGTGCCTTTCCAGAAATTAACATGAAAATTAAATAAGAAAAAAGTATACTGGAATTGCAAGCAAGTGCTTGGAAACAAGGGACCTAAGTTAGCCCCTGTACATATAATTAGCCTTGGAATATCCAACATCCCTCAGCTAAACATTGTTGCACAAGGAAGGTGGCAGAGCCAAACAATTGGAGGAGAGGAAGAAAGGAAGAAAAAGTCTCCCCTAGGTCACTTCTCTAACCCAAGCTCCCATTTACTTTCTTTTGCAATTGTTTTGCATCACTTGCTTGTTTAGGCTCAGGAAATATAAATCTAGTAAGGAAAACTAGGATTGGACATTTTGAGGTTAAAATAGAGAAACATGTAGGTAATGAGACTATACAAAAAATTTTAAAAACTTCAAAAAAAAGAAAAATAAAGTCTCTGCCTTATCAAAGAAAAGTATTCACCAATTCTTGTAAGTGTGCATCTGAAACTAATGCATCTAATACAGTTTCCAGCCATGGGTACTCTACCTTCTCAAAAAGATTAAGGCAGTCTTGGTTGTCTTCAAAGTCAACTTTTGCCCAGTCAATTCCATCTTGAATGTATTCCTGGACAGGACAAGGACAAAGGGCATTTAATAAATATATTTTTTAGGTAAAAACTTTGTATCATCTTATAGAAGCATTTTGATATATAGTCATGCGGACTCAACAAACTGCCATTTTGTGCACATTGAAATTAAGAGAAAAAGTAAATCTAATGTGAATGATTTCATGAAGAATAGCTTAAAAAACACTCTTTAGTCCCAAAACTCCAGAAGTTTTCAGATGACATGACTGCCGCATGGTTCGATAATTAATACCAAATTAAAAACCTGCAGTAAGAACAATTTCATGAAATGAGCATTGTGTTTGACAGTTCTTTTAGGTTTAATGTGTTGTTGATCTACCGTTCATTTTCCTACTTTTCTATTGCACATTTTCCTAGTTAAGAGATTTTTCCACAAAATAGAATCTCTTTGTCAACAAGTACTATTCCTTCCCAACCTCCCTCTTAGTATACATCTTGGTAGCCTTAAAGTACAAGGGCTCAATCAAACAAATCTCAAGGACTGGCATCTCCAAGTATATTTTTGCAAGCTCCAAGAGTTTGAATATACTTTCTGCCATTGCATTTAAATGAGTCTTTACATAAATGTAATTCATACCCATGCACAACTTAAGAAGGGCATCATATTTCCTAGCTGCTACATGTGGTCACAAGTTCAAATTGCAAAGACAATCTCTTTGTGAAAACAAAGGTAAGACTATGTACATTTGACGCTTCCTCAAACCCCAAAAATGTGAGAAACTCATGTACTAAGATGGCTTCTTTTTAATTTTTACACGTCACTGAGTCCCTTGCACTATTTGTTACAATTTACAATATTATTGACGAGGAACCAACAAGAAGGCAAATTGGTTTAGATTGAGTAAGAAAAGTCTTAAGTGTGATTTGGTGTGTATAAGTTAGATTTAAGGTAATCTAGACTAATTATATGCATCTCTTCAATCTACAATCTTCTCTTTTTAGTTTGTTTTTGTGTGTTAAATAGATTAAGTCAAAAGTTATGTCCAATGCTTTTTTTTTTTTTTCTGTATTTCAATTCTCTATAAAAAGCAGAAGCTTTGTAATGGTCTAGCAAATAATTGAATCAAGAATTACTTCTCTTTCCCTCTATTCTCCTAGTTCTGCTATTTCCCTCTAAATTCTGCCCTCACTCTCTAATCTCTGCCTCCTTTCATTCTATCTATTGTAAAACACCTATCCAGTAGCTGTTCCACATCAATTGTACTTTCAGACAATAAAGCTCATTGGATTGATTTCTTTGTTTATTTTCTAAACAAGTTAATGCTTTCAAACGTTTTGAGAAGAAATTTTCCAAATGAGAAGAATAATGCAAGAACACAAGAAAAGAGTAGAAAGAGAAAGTAGAGAGACAAGACCAAAAATGGAAACTCTGATAATTCTGGGAAAAAGTTGATGGCCCACTGTATTTGGCCGGATGGGTGAAATTATCAATTGGAAGCAAGATGTTATCAATCAGTTGCAAATGATCATTAATCAGTTACAAATATGTATTCTTACAGTGACCTTTCTGTTAACACCACAATAGTATGTATGTTGCAACTAATCAATTTTATTTGCAACCAGGGGATAACAACATGCATTTAATCAATAACTTCATCCAGTAGACCAAATAAGAAGACCATGTACCAACCCTCAAAATTTTAACTTTCTGGGCTTTGAAAAAACTGTTTACATCAAATGAGCAAGTCACAGGAGACACTAGGAAAATGGAAGGCAAAAAAAAAGAAGCTGCTAAAATTAATAGAATTCCATAATGAAATGAAATCCCACAATCCAAGATAGAAGAACATCTGTCAAAATATGCTTTCTCATAAGAATGAGTTGGTTTTATAGGGGTTATGGAAATTGCATTCCTATTGAGCCATACATGAAATAAAACAACCCTTCACACAAAAGAAATGAACTAACTTGCAGCAATTACACCAAGCCATAAAGAAACACAATTGGTGATGTTATGCTGGTCTGGCATAGTGACAGAAGACTTGAAGTATTACCTCCTGCTCCAACTTGAACAAGTGGCGGTTGAAATGCTGCTGCAGTCTCTCATTTGCATAATTAATGCAGAACTGCTCAAAACTATTCCTCTGAAAACAAATCATAAATAAAAAGAACAAAATTATAAGAGCAAGATATTGACAGAGAGAGAAAGAGAGAGAGAGAGAGAAAAGGAATTTCACGGTGGAAATATTATGACAACATACTTCAAATGATTCAAATCCATAGATATCAAGAATGCTGATGGATCTTCCAGTTCTCCTTTTACCAACTGCAAGTGATCTGTTAATTTGTTCCACTAGCCAGTCAAACAAACAAGTATAAATTGACTTTGCCAAAGCATCTCTACCATCAATGGCCTGTAAAAGGAGAAGAGAAAGTTGTTCACCATTAGTCCATTTATTTCCAGACAGGGTGATGGTCAATTAAGTCAATCAAATAAGATTTGAAGGTAATTCAATCAGGTACATATTTCAAATATCTAAACAGAACTTTAACTGCATGTATTTTAAATAAATCCCTTTTAAGATTTACCAGGATCACATTTCGATGTGCCACAGAATTAGCCAAAACTTGGCAAAGATGCAATAAAACTTATAGAATAAATTTAACAAATAGGGAAAAAATCACTAGATCAACCAGATGTGGAAGGCATAAGTTTAGCTGCCACACCATGTGCATCAAGTGACAGCAAGCAGAGGAAGAATCATTTTCTCTCAATATATCTTACCTGTGATAAGGTTAGCTTCTGGACAATGTTATCATTGCCAACTCTCATTTTCCGAGTTGATAGAGCTAGCTTAAGCTTTGTAACATCACATCCTATCAATTTGGCAACGGTAATTAGACCTGAACACAAAACATAGCAAATCTCAAATGTTGGTGTTATTTTCCAAACTACACAGGATAATTTGACAAAAGAAGAAAAATGAAATTTATTCATCTAGGCAAAAAACCGAATAAGATCTACAAGAAAAGCAGATGATCCTTTGCAAAAATTTAAAACAAAAAAAATCTTCGTACTTATTACCAGAACCACCAGAATAAAAGGCACAGTACTCACATCGATACCACACAAAACAATATTTTGATGCATATTCACTGGATTGGTTCATGAAAGAGAAACTCTCATTTTGACCATTATTTTACAACAATCATCACCCAAAAATTGGTACTTGGAATATTCAGTACTGCAGTTAGTGTCATAAGCTCACCATACAAACTATATTCAAACCTACCTACAAAAAGACATTGTCTTAATTTTTAATTCTCACTCTAAATTGCATAGAGAAGAAAGTAGCCAAATCAACAAAAGTGCATCTCCTGTAGCTGTCATGCAGAATTTTCTTTTTTTGGTCTTTGAAGGGCAAGCCTTGGTGTGTAACGGTAAAATTATTCTATTGTGACCTGGAATTCATAAGTTTGAATCATGGAAACATCTAACACTTTCCTGGACCTCACAGTGTGGGAATCAAGTGTAATGGGAACAGTCTTTCAATCTTTAAGATCTGATTGCATCCATGTTGTCAACATATTGATTGAGTACATGGGAAAAGTAACATTGCAAGGAAAAAAAAAGTAGACATCTAGTGCACAAGGCTCCTAGTTTGTAAAGTGAAGAGAAGGGTCACATGTATGCAACATTACCCTTGTTTCCAAAACAAGGTTGCTCCCATGACTCAAACTTATGATCCCTAAGTCACAAATGAAGAATCCTTATTGTTACACCAAAGCTTGTCCAAAGGAAAAATGAAAAAGAAAAATAAAAAATGTTTGATGAAGATAGGCCTAATTAATCATGTCAGGAAATCATTTCACCTAAAAGGCTAAACTATTTAGTGAGGTCCAAAAATGGATTACATATTAAACTCAAACATGCCTTTCTCACGCAAAAACCCAACTCAGTTGTGCTAGAAGCATAAACAAGCCAGACTCACTTAGGCCTAAAGCATGAACAAACCAAAAATTCATAACTAATTCACAATTAAATGTGAGGACAACATGATTTAAATTCATAATCTTTTGGTCATAAAGGCTTTGATATTATGTCAAGAAATCATTTCACATAAAAGTACAAGGATAAATCATATATTAAACTCCAACAAATCCATACAGAGCATGTGCTGTTGCTGGTTGCACAATCAAATAGCCTGCCTGCGATAGATATTACCATAAATAGTACCATCCACATGATAGGCTTCTCAAGTTCAGGACTTAAAGATGGGTTTGCTTTCAAGATAAATGTGCCAAAAGATATCTCTCCAACCCATAAAATGACCTAAGCCAACCACAACTCCTGCAGTTATACTAAACTTTTTCACAATCAGAAACCTTATGGAGGTCAGTTAAAATGCTGATCACTAACATTTACTGGCCTCTTGCCAACAAGTTTTAGTCCTTTTTCTTGTTCATTTTTCCCTCTTCCAAATCCAAAGCACTAATGACACAAATAAAAATATGAAGGAATAGATAAATTACAGAAACTTCATAATTGTGTAAAACACTAAAGATTAATGGACATGCTCAATATTGATTCCAGAAGAATCTTACTTTCATCGACAATTGGTTCAATGTGATTCTCATTATCAACAACAGCAAACGAGATGTTTCCCAGCCACAGTACTGCAGAGAGCATAGAGAACATACTTTCTTGATCTTCCTTGCTGGCATGAACAACATCCAAAGCATCCTGGACATTACAGGCCATGTTGTAATTGGCATCCACACCAATCTCAAATCGTTGATATGAAAATACCAACAAGGAACTGAAGGCTAGACTGCAAAAACATAGAGAGGTAAAAGCATACCATGACAACACAAAAGCGCTCAGCATCATCAACTCCACTAATCATGTAGCAATTGCTCTGCTTCAAGTATTTGTATTCACTTGCACTCCTCAAATTTATCTTCCCTGTTTTTAATGAAAGAACAGAAAAGAGGGATAAAAAATTTCTGAATAACTGTGGGTAATAAACAAATATAATACAAAAATCTCCCAAAAGATTCAAGTATTACACAGAGGCATGAATTTTACTCATAGTGAAGGGAACCATATGCAGCAAATAGCAATAGAGGATATTAAAACAATGTTGTCCAACAGGCAATGTATAATTGTAAATTTATATGAATCCCTTTCATCCTGATGCTCTGGCTAACAAGTTGTCAAGGGATCAACTCATTCAAAGAAAAATGTCAAAAGATACCTCTAAGGGCAGGAGGAGCTCCAGCACATAGTTGATAGAATATGTGATATGACCTTTCTCCCTCAGTGCATTGGACCACTCGAGACTGTTTCAACAACAGGTTAAGTTGGCAACAAAGAGAAAATGAAAAGCAACACAATCATGCATCAGATAGATGAAAATTACCTTTTCAAGTAAAACTGTGCATAGTACAGGAACAAGACAAAGATTGAAAACAAAGGGTCAGTCATGAATAGCCAAAAGGAAATTGAAAATATAACATCTCAGGGACACTGATTGAAGACATCTCACAAGTTTGAATTTGTGCCCCCGATATTTTTCCAGTTTCACTAAAGTGGATTTCAATTAACTTCCCCTGTGACATGTTCAAGAAACTCATGAATATGGCCACAGTGAGAACAGTTACAATTGCAAAACCCTCAACAGTTAATTTGAATCAAATGAAGGGCTAAGATTTAAACAAAGTACATGGAACTTACAAATCGACTTGAGTTATCATTCCTCAATGTCTTTGCATTACCAAAGGCCTCTAGAATAGGATTAGTCTTCAATATTTCATATTCAATGCCACTGCCACCACCAAGAGCAGCCAAATATTGCATCGCTATCTTTGCAGTCTCAGTTTTCCCTGCTCCACTCTCACCACTGTAATATAATTAATAATAGGAGCACTAAAGTACAACAAAAAGACCAAATATTGTAAAAAAAAAAAAAAGCCAAAAGTGGTGAATCAGTAAGCAATGGATAGAAAAGGAAGTCTTATGCAGAGGTCTTCCACATGCAAAATCAGACATCCCTTACCATGTTCTGCACAAGATTTATCTCTTTCAGCCATACAAATAAAAAGAATCACATAAGGCAATCTAGAAATCTAAATGACTGCTACCAAGGACAATCCATTTGAATCATTCCTTATGAGAAAGTTTGATAATGCTTCAATCTCCACTGATAATAAAGGTGCATACAATTCTGGGAAAGAATGGTGCTGTTTAACTTTCACATAACTTAGAAAGCAAGTTTCCATCTTTGCTGGGGAAACAGGTCCACTCTTCAGTTTCCTTGGAATGCAAGCAGCCACTAAACCCCAGTAACATAGCTTGTCAGGGTCCAAAGACTAAAAGAAAATCATTCCATAACACATCAATGGAAATAGCATTCCTACATCACAGGCATACAACTGCACACATCTTTCCCCTACTTTCAAGATATGGCTACTTCAGCTTATAAGCAACCTCACCAACCAAGTCACCTAACCCCCAGCACAAACAGAACCATATCTTGGACCTTCATGACAGCTCAATTAGTGAACAAAGTCAAAGAACATCATATCTGCAACTGTAATAGCAGCAATGCTTTTTCAATGTACTTTGACTTTTGTAGCCTTCTTTTCCAAAAGGTATAATCAGCAGCTGAAATAAAAGTTCAAGGATGTAACTCCTTAGTCTGCAACTTCCCCATCACTCTTTCCAAATTCTAAACCCTAAAGAAGTCTTGAACACCCTTTTTTAAAAATAAATAACTAAAGAAGAAGAAGTCTTGTACATCCTTGATAGTGCATGTGTTTGTCTAATATAATTCACTTCATCATTCAAACAATTTCGGATGCTTGAGGAGATTTACAGCTTCTTATGGCACCAATAAAACAAAATGAAGACAAATCCATCTGACCACCCAGAAGAGCTGATGCACATGTATTATGCCATTTTCCAGCATATGAGGCAGCCTTAATTTACTACAGTTTCTTATTGATGAAACACAGATCATCACTGTCACCAGAGTGTGTAAGAGTAATACCAACTTTGCCCAAGTTCAGCATCTCAATTAGCCTCATGTGCTCCATTTTAAAGCAATAAGACAATGGTTGATAATAATTCAATTGTCCAATACAATGCCTATTATATGGTAACCAAATGCAGTATCCAAGCAGACTAAAAGGGGAAAAAATTTTGTGACACATCACCTGGATTTTTAACTCAGCTATCAAGTATGCATATTCCAGATGAAAATAATTTGAAATGATAAAGGAGGAATTATGCTACAAAATAAAACTAGAATTTACCCAGAATTTATCCAACAATATTTTAGCAAAATTCCTGAATATAAAGGCCAATGCCAGCTATGGTTCCATTGAATTAAGATTCTAGGAGAAGAGTGTAGGAACAAGCCTTGTTACCACTTTGCATGAATTGCCCACATACCCAAGATCTACCCCACTACATTGAGCAACAACATCAACTTTATTGCAATCTTACACAAATGGAACAAAATAAAATAAACTATCCTGGGCTGCATGATCCAGGAGAATGAACATGTTTACAAATTGAGAACTAACCAATACTAGACAATAGGTTGCATTTTTACTCCATGCCAATCAAAAGCCAATGACTGAAGATGTTTCCCGACAAATATCCATGGACTTGGAGCAATGAACATTCATGAATTCATAGGCAAAAGGCATCTCAAACATTGGTATAGGATACTTCAGTACAAGTCAACAAGGAGTTCAGAGTTAAATTACTTACAGATATGCATTTCCAAACTGTATAATAGGGCATGAAAAGATTACTAAGACAGAATGTGCCACAAATAAAACCAAGTGGAATAATAAAATTGGTAGAATACTGAAACACTAGAAGTAAAAATGAAATATTGATGCTCCACTGACCTTATAATGATGGATTGATTTACTTCATCTGGTGAAAGAAAACAATAGTACAAGTAAGACTCTCACATGCATGACTCAGTTGTCTGAAGTCATAAATGTCACACAGAAACAATTTGCAGAGTGATGGAAGCTTAAACCACCTCGAATCATTTCTCTGATGGCTGTGTCTGTGATAGCATACACATGGGGGCTGTCATTGGACTTATTCTTATATGCTTCAATGTAATCATTGCCATATAAAGGAACTTTCTTAAAAGGATTGACTGCAACCAACACTGGGCCTGCTTTTGTCTAAATGGCACACATTTTACCATCATAGGCATTAGGACAGTTTATATTTCAATGCCTGGTTCAAAAGCAAAAATAACATAAATGAAAGACTTACATATATCATATCTTGATTGTATCTATACTGAAGATTATACAAGACTGATGGCTCATTTAAGTAACTAAGTTGCATGAGATCATCTACACCATCAAGTATATCAGGATTTGCTGGTACAAGAATTTCAGATTCCACCCTTAATACCTATATTGAAAATAAAGCAAATACTTAATCAAACAGCTAAATTTGGTTCACGAACATCATCAAATATTTTGGGAGAATGCTTGCTTACTTTTCCATCAGGCATTGAAATAACAGACTCACTACCCAAAGTTGATAAAACCTTCCCCGATGTCCATTCTCCATTAGGAAGTTGGAACCAGGACTGTACCTTCTGAGAAAGTAAACTTAGATCAGGATGAGAAAAAGTGCTTTGGATATCAAAAAGAAGTGGTTCATGAAGCTAACAACAATGAAGGAATAACCTCTAAAAACTTGCTAATAATTTGTGACTGAAATTAACAGCCCATAATCAGAAAAAAGATCCAATTCGGTTACCTTTTTAGCAGAATATGCAGTGGTGTCACCCCACCTGCTTTCAATATGAAATGATGAGGTTGAACTCAGCTGTGAAGCCCCAGCATCCAGGTCTTCATCAACCAAAAAGCGTTTTTCTTCAACAAGGAACATACTTCCACTATACGGTGAATCTTCATTTGCCTCATTCCCAACTCTATTCTCAACTCCCTTGACATCCTTGTTGCCCAAACCTTCATTTTCAGGAATGCTTGAACACATTGCCTCACTATTTTCTGATTTTATAGCATCTTCCAAATGACTAGATGATCCCAAAGAGGTGAGTTTAAAGTCAACTGACACTGATTTGATGGACTGGACAATAGCAGGAACCAGGGATTTCTGCGACATTTCTCCAATCCTGAGAACTGAGTTTCCAAAGATGGCATCAGATAAAGATTCAATCAAAAAGCTAGCTTTTTAGTTTCCACCCAGAAAGTCATATCGAGCTTTAGCACAAGACCCCACCTGCCAACTTATCTAATTAACGTAATGGAGGGGACCATAAAAGTGGAAAAGAACCTAGTGCATTTCAACGCTTAGTCACCATTGACAAGTTAAACACGAAAAGGGGATCTTAAGATCCAGATATAAATCCAAAATTAAATTATTTCAGGTACCATGAGACCGCACATGTTCGTTCTCCAGTACAGGTAGGCATATAGGAAGCTCAGATTAAAATGGATGAATAATTGAATCAAACCTTCAAATACTTTACCAAATCCCAAAATCTACTCACTTAGAGATACTTCGTTTGCTCAGAAAAAGATGCAAGCCAACCATAAATATGCCCTTCTCAAGAACAAAAGGTTACTTAGCCAAGAAAAAAAAGGCAGAATAAAAAAACAACAAAGAAAAGAAGATACCAGCCCACGAAAGCACACACATATAGATACACATAAATATAAATGTCAAAGCAACTTGATCAATTGGTTGGTTGATAATATGAACCAAAGAGTATTCAAATAACATAAATATTGAAAAGAGCGAAAAACTGGAACCATAAAGGTTTCACCTTTCAAAACCAGAACAAGATTTTAAAAGGAAATGAGGGGGGGGGGAGTGAAACAACCACAAAACTGAATTTTTCCTCCATCTCAGACCATTTTCATAGTAACAAAATAAGGCATAAAGCGTGAAATCAAAAGAATGTACCCAATGCAAAGCGATCTGGTAAAAATACATTTAAAAATCAGAATTTTTCGAAAATCAAAAAGAAAAACTAACCCTTAAAAGGAAAAAAGAAGTAGAAGAAAGAAGACGAAAAGCACCAGCGGCTTACATTGACCAAGTCAAAGCAAGGAATATCAAATCCTCAGATGAATCTCTGAACTGTGCTAGGCAAGGCGAATCTGGCCTCAGCAACTGTCAGAATCTCCTATAAAAAAAAAGGTAAAAAGGCGCAGACTAGAACAAGAACCTCCAAAACAAGCATCGGCCGGTGTACATATGCCGCGTAAGAACAGTATAGTGGTAGGTAGGATCGCCTGGTGTATGATGACTTGCCAATGAGGTGGTAAAGCAAGGGAAGGGGGGTGTTTGGTTGGCGAGAAAGTGGACGAGAGAAAATTTACCCAAGAAAAAGAAAAGGAAATTTTGAATTGGAAAATCCAAAGGCGCGTGGCGTGGAGAAATGTAAGCAAGCTGCTTTTTCTCTTTTTTCACACTAAAATATATAAGAAAGAAGAGATTTTCCCTTCGCTCTCTCTTTCTTATTTTCATTTATTTTTTTATTTATTTTGGTAGTCTTTTTGACTTTTTTTTTTTTTTTGCCGTTCTTCTTCTGAATTTTTTCGATTTTTAAGTTTAAAGTCCTAACTGCAACGGTAATATGATTTTTATTACGTCGTTCCTCCATTTGGGTTTGATGTCCGCGAACCCAAATTTAAAAAACAAAAAGGGTGGACTTTTGACTACCATTTTTAGGTCATTTAATTTCCTACCTTTTTTTTTTAATAAAATCTTTTTCTCTTAAATTTTAAGCCATGTTTGACTTATCACATAATTGTCATTATGGTTGTTTGGTTGACTAGATGGAATGAGAATAAATATAAAAGTGCTTATTTTGAAAATAATAATATTAAATAAAATATATTTACGATAAATAATAAAGTTATAAAAATATTGAAAGAAATGTAAATAAAAGTTACAAAAATAGTCAAAGAGAGATGACGAAGGATACATGAATAATATGAATTTAAAATTTTAGGTAATTGAAATAAAGTAAAAATTATTAATAAATTAAAATAGAAAATTATGATTTTTCAATATGTGAAAATATCATTTTTCATTTTAAAGAGATGCAAATATAAATTTTCATTATTTTAAACAATGCTAAATAATTTTTTTACAAAATTAAAAATTTACTGTACAAATATCATGTAATAAAATTCTAACAAATTGAGTAAATAGTCAACTTATTTCTTCATTTTCTTAGCCACTTAATTAGATACATCATTAGTGCCTTAATTAGATACATCATTAGTACCTTAGAGAATTAACTTTAACTTAACTGTTAAGTCCTCAATTAGCATTATTAATGTAATTCTCTATAGGAAAATTTTCCTAAGAACACAAAAAATTAATAAACTTTACAATTAGTTTCCAAAATCATTGTCCCACACCCATATATGTGGCAATTTTAACAATAAGGCAAAGTGCAAGTGCCTTTTTAATTAAAGTAAATCTTATCTTTTTACACATAATACCACCTTCTATAATCTATTATTGATTATTTTTATAGAGAAATATTATTTTTGTCCTGTCTTTTAGATAAAAAAAAAAATGTTGTATCAATGTTGACCATGATCGTTTTCTCTTCTAGAGTAATGTAACACCAAGTTTTGAGTACTTAAATTTAAGTGCATTATAGCCTCAGCAACATAAGTAAATCAAGCAATCTAGCATCATAAAACTTTTGAATGTTAAATCAACTACTAATCTTGTTTAGCTAAGAGTGCCAAGTATAATACGATGAGATCCCTAAAACTTATACCCCCCTTTATCTTTGACCAAGATAAAGATTGCCACTTCTTAGAATGTATTATAAATTCATGACCTTATTACTCCCATTAAACATTTGTTATTTCTAATTGATTTAATGGTAAACCCTTTATGGCAACTCTTTGAGGAATTATTGGTTTACTCTAAAGGAGAGTAATTATTGGTTTCAAGACTAAATTTTTTGGTCTACTCTTTCAGGAATGAATTTCAATGCTTCACTTTTCCAGTAACCTAAGTTCAATGGAAGGCTTAGATACTTATCACCTTTGGTTAGAGATTTCATACCAATGAATCCTAAAAGTTGAGTATGAATCTCTTAGCATGTGTTACAACTGAAATTCAATAACTAACTTATATAAATTTACTATTTACTTTAAAATGTGACAATAAGAGTTTATCAAACCCATATTGTTATTATTTATGCCATCTTGACCTTCCTAAATAATAAAATGTCATTAGTGAATAAGTGTGTAAAATGAATAAACACCTAAGCTTAATTTTACAACCACTTATACACCTAGATAGATAGTATTATCAATTAGCCAAGCCAACTAATTTGAATAGTTATGAGAATAACAAATTCCCTTATCATAGAAATAGTGGATAGGAAAGGCTGTATAACTTACTTATTAACTAAAATCTAATAGTTGACAATTGTGACATTTTGCATGACTTTAATCATCTACTATTCATTAAAACCTAACTTCTTTGAGATTCTTTGTAAAAATCACCACTCGACTTTTTTATAAGCTTTTTCCTTATTAAACTTAATACTTATAAATACCCTTCTCCCCTTTTCCCTCTTTAACTTATGTAAGTCCTTGTATGCAATCAATATGTTATCTTTATATACTTGTTTAATATGAATGCATTTTGACAAGGATAGACTAGATGCAATAACTAAGGCTTTAACTAATTAACCAAGGCCTTGGATATAATTTTATATAAGAAATTACACAAACTAATAAGCATCAACTCGCTAATATTCACATAGTTTTTCGACTTGGGAAAAAACAATTTAGGTCATGTTAAGCTCCTTTAGCAAATACCTGAATAAAAGAAAGACTTAATAATTTGCATAACATTAAACCTTACAATAGTCTAGTACTTCTAATTAAAAAACCCGAAGATAGTTATCCAGATTAATGACTTTCAAAAGGCTAATTTCAAATACTGCTTTTATGATTTCAAGATTAGTTACCATTAAACAAAGTTTCTTAATCTTTTTTTTTTGTGAATAGTGTTAAGATTGGTTCCAAGACAACCTTTATGTCTCTTTGTGTTCTTCCTTTTATATAATTCCTTAAAGAAATCTAAAACCAAGTTAATAATTTATTTATCATTCTTAATCCAAACCTCATTAAACTTAAGTTTCACAATTGTGTTTCTAGGTCTACATTTGACAATGGTGGCATGGATGAAACAAATATTCATTTTTCAATAAGATAACAAATTGACCTTTAATCTTTATTGTAGAACTTTATTCCATACAATAATATTACCATGCATGAGTGCTTCATCCCTCATTCCATATTAAACATTACCCTATCTAATCATTATTCAACAAAGTTCTACCCCACTTTGTTATTTACCAAGTCAAGAGTAACCCTTAAATTCCAAGTTAAGTATATTATAATCAAATAAAAAGTTATGAAAAAGCATTTTATCTAAGAATTTATAAGCTCTTAGTTCATACTACACACTTTCATTAAAATATTTATATAAGTTGCCATATACACAAAAAAATAGTCTAATTAGGAGTTTCCTTAAGGTAATATATACTCAAAATAAATGTAGCACTCGGTTTTATGAGTAACCTAAACACTAACTAAATCTTTCCACCAAATAAAAAGCCTACTTACTTTCCCTTATGCTCTATAAAATTTGTAATTGCATATTTCATTTGTAACTTATATTTGTTTACATACCACTTCCTTTACTTAGTTTTCATATGGAAGATAATATTAGGTAATGTACTTAAAGAACCTCATTTAAAATTCTAATTATTAAAAGTTGTTTGAGCCCTTAATGATTCCTAGCTAATATGATCCTTAACGTTTTCATTGTTGTAGGTTAGTAACCACTATCATTTCATTGTTAAAAGAATCAAATGCACTTGTAAGCAAAGTTTAAGCATAAATATTGGAGTTAATTTCCATATCTTATATTTTTAAAATGGTAAAGGGTTTAAAAGAGGAAGGAAATGTTATGTTAATAATTCAATTAAGTGTATCACTCACTCTCTTTTCTTAAGGCTTTGCATTGGAAATGCTATAGATAAACATTAAGGATTAAGCTCCAAAATAGGTTTTGCAAGTAACTCAAAAGAAGTAGAGTATTTGCTTTTCATGATTATAATGAAAAGAGGTTTTCTCTTTTAATGAGTTGGGCCTTTAGTCTTCTTGGGTTGTTTTACATGTGTGTGTGATTAAATTCTCTCTTCTTTTAACTAATAAATCTATAATTTTTAGAGGTTAAAAGACTAGGTTAGTCTTAGTCTTAAAAATCATGAAAGATGAATTAAGGTCTTTAAACAATAAATCCTTAAATAAAGACACTTTGTTCTTATTTGTCTCCTACATTACAACATTTGAGAATGTTATGAACAAAGGCTTTACAAGAAGTTGAGGTTTGACTTTAATAGTTTTGTACCATAGGCCGTTAATTCTCTTAATTTTCTTAATATTGAGATGTTGACTTCTTAACTAGGTTTGTTTATCAAAACATGGTAGATGGAAGCATAAGGCAATTTTCTTGAGAACTACACTCTCCATCATTGGCATATGGTCACTTAACACCATTAAGCTTCTTTTAAGTGCACAAATGGCCTTTTAAGGGAAAATTTTTATCCAGTTTCAATGAGAAGAGTCGTAACCAATTATTTATTAGGTATAAATTACTTTACATAGTATCAATTTTCATGTTACCCTTACTTCCTTATAATTCTATGTTATCGAGGATTTGATACAAGCACCACTTGTCCACATATCCTAATTTACCATATGAGAAGTGAAATTCAAGAAGTTTCTTGTGCTAAAAAAGGACCAAGCCCTTACTTTCTTCTATTTCTTAGTTTGAAACCTTATCCATAAAGGCTCATTTAACTTGGCTCTCATAAGAAGTCTTATGTAACTATGTCATCCTAAGACAATGTCGATCACATAATTGATTTTTAACAAGTATTAAACATTCTCTCAATTCTTGCAATGTTTTCTTAGGTCTTTTGTTTTAATTCATACTATAAACTTAGATCCATACTAAAGAAAATGAAAAAAACCAGGTTCTTAAGGATAAGATTTGGGTACCAATCTTTAATAGTAAGAAGATGGTTTGAAATGCTCCATTTGATGTCATTCAGAATGTGTGTCCTCTTTATTTCTCTACCAAAAGTAATTGGGAAGTTTTTGACTTTCAAATGTTAGATTTCAAAATCCTCAAACAAGTTCTTAACCATCTTTATGATGGTTTTGACTACTATAAGGCTAAACTATTTATCTAAAAGAATCTTCTCCATTATTACTAATTTTGCAATTCTTTGTGCATCCATTATGATGGTTTCTAGCCCCAACGTATATTTTTATTACTTGAGAGTCAACATTCACTTAATAAGTTCATTAATTCCACCTTTAGCTTCTGTCTTAAATGGCCCCTTATGTAGCACAAAACTTTTAAAAGGATGTATATACATGTCAAAGATGATACTTGCCTAACACTCCTTCAACATGCGTTAAACATTTTAAAACATGTCTAACAAAAAATAAAAATCAAAAAAATTTGGATGCATTTTTCAAAGACAACTAATTTATATGTTGGGCACTTTCAATACTAATGTTAGATACTTGTAATATATATATTAAATATTAATATGTTAGATATATATTAGACACATGTAAAATTAGTTTTAAAATTTTTTAAGATAATACATAACATTTTTTTGATAAATATAATGAATAATGTGATGATCAAAAATAAATATTTTTTATTTTGTCTATTATATTAATTACTTTAAGTTATAATGCCTTAAATATTATGTTAAATGTAGATGTAATATATATTATTTAAAATATATTGTTTAAAATTCTTAATAAAATATTAATTATAATATAAAATACTATAATATTTATTATAAATTATAAGTTTTAAAAATACTAATATTATTAAAAACATTTAAATTACACCCATATAATATTTCTAATATATATTTTATAGTTATATCTACATTCTGTCTGTATCCTAATTTTTTCAAGATTAATATGTTGTGATGTCTATATCATTATGTCTATATCTGTACTTGTGAGATGCCCTTTTGAAAGGTGGACAAAACATTGCTAATGTGAAGAACCCCACTTTTGAAATGCTAAACTACTGGTATTATAAAGTAATGTTAGTTAGATAATAAACCCTAAGTTGAACTTGGGCAAGCACTAACATATATCAACCATTAAAAAGTTACAAGAAAGGAAGGGATTGGTCATTCTCACTTCAATTCATATCTAGAGTTTAGATAAAACAAAACGTATCTTCTATAAGATAGCACTATTGCAATTAACAATATCAATTAGTCATGGACATAAAGGCATAACAAGGGTGATTAACTAAGACTAGTCGATAAAGAGATTAAAAGATCAAAATTTAATTAGTTGATTAATTGTTAAAGATAATTAACTTCTAACTAAGGATACATAAAATTTAATCAACCTTTTGCATAAAGTTAACAGTTAATAATGGATTAAGGATATTACTTACCTTTAAATAGAATAATTAATTGAGCATTTGGATAATGTTAATGCATTAAAAAATGATTCACATTAATAGAGAGAGATTTAATTAAGAGATGAAAAAAATCACATTTAAACTAGATTACTAGAATTTAAAGAAATATATAAAGTAAATAATTCATTAATCATGTATGTTTTTAGCATATTAAGGATTATTAATAGTTATGGAAGTAATCATTAACCTTCTTTATTTTGAAGTTAAAATTTTATATTTATATTCATAATGGTTAATTTTAATTACTTTAAGTATGTTCCCAACAAGAACAAAGATAGCAATAAAAAAATTATATTTGTAAGGAACAAGATCTGCACACATGCTTATATGGTAAAAAAGGCATCCCTTACCTTAAACTAAAATAAATCAAATTATTATCTTTATGTTTTTTTTCAAATATACATGATTTTGTAAAAGTAACAATTTGTACATCATAAAATTATTTTGTAATAAATTTAATATACTATTAATTAATACTAATGAAATTTGGTAATAAGTATATGTAACATACTTATGTGTAAAAAATTGACCACATAGCATGTCATATGTTATTTATTTTAATATTTTAAAAAGTATGAAAAATATTTAAAAAATCTCTCATTTTTTCTCTCCTCTTATCTTCTCTCTCCTCTTTCACCATTCCTTTTCTCAATCTCTGAATCTCAACCTCCCTTTCACAATTCTTTTTTTTTTTTGTAATTAAAATTAAAAGCTTTAAGTTAACCCATCTAAATTTGCTTTGAAAAATTGAAGTAATAAACGATAGTCCAAATTATCACAACTTAAATTGAATATATATACTTATTATAAATTTCAAGACTTTTTTTAACTATTACTTCCGTTTTCATTTTTCTTCCTTTAGTTTAGGCCTTCTTGATTGATTAGGAAAAGGATTTTAGGGCTTATCATGATTAAATGATTAATAGTGCTAGTTTTGCATGGTAGACTACATAAGGGTTGACAAAAAAGTTGCAATAATAATGACAAGATAATAACAATAAAATTAGGTAAGCCCTGTAAAGTTTGAGGAGGCAGTATTTGTAAAGAGAATGTAGATAAAGCATATGGTACTAATGATAATAATTGAAGTAATAAAGCCTTAGTAATTTGAGGAGAGTTATCAAAGGCTTCATTTTATTATTTTTTTTAAGTTTAGGATTTTAGGTTTACATTTTTTGTGATTTCATGGTTTTGATATTTTGGGTCTCTAATCAGCTTTGATGTATAGGCATTTATGATTATTTTTGAGATTTAACCAAAGAATTTGAGATATACCTAAGGAGCTTGAAATAAGCTCTTTATAGGTCTTGGTGATCTTGACTTGAAATAAGCTTCTTATGGGTTTTGGTGAGTTTCATTCTTTTGTTTCTAAGTTCATTCATAAATTTTATCTTTAAAGTTTAAGGTTTTAAGTTTATGTAATTGAATAATATGAAAAATGCTTATATGAGGAAGGTGGAGATTTATAGATTAAGGGGATAGATGATGAAATAGGAGAAAAAAGAGAGAGAAATATGAAAGATCTTTTTTTTGTATTTTGTATTTTGTATTTTTTTAATTACTTTTAAATTAAATTATATGTGACACTCCATGTTATCAATTTTCATACATAAGATATCACATGTACATATTAATAGATTCCTTTAGTATCAATTAATGATTTACTAGATTTGTTACAAAATAATTATATGAGATAGAAACTATTGTTTTTGAAAAGTCATTCTATATTTAAAAAAACATACAAAAATGATATTTTTTGAGTATTAATCCTAATATTATTAAATAAAGTTTTCCTTATAAAATTAGTTATCATTAGTATGTAATAATGAATTTTACCTCACCTTTTAATTAATGATTCAATTTTAATTTCATTTATCTTTTTAACACGAGTTTAAATTTAAAAATTGATGAATTAATTAAAATATTAATTATGGTAAATAACTAAATTAATTTCAAATTTACTTAACTATTTTTTCTAAATCTTAATTAATTATTATTATAAGTATAACTTAAATTTCGTTATTTTAGTACTCATAAATAAATATTTAGAATTTGTGGACCTAAACCTAATTATTTAGAAATAACTAAAAACACAAGAGAAAAGGTTTATGTATTAAGGTAAATGAAAGTAAGGTAAGAGGAAATGAAAAATTGAATTATTTTATATTTTCTAAATGTTTAAAAAAATTTTGAACATTAAATTTTATAATTTTTGTTTACTTCTTTAACATTTACCTCTTATTACCCTTTATTATTTTTCAAATTACCTCCCAATTTTTATTCCTTTAACATTTATACTTATTTTACCTCTAACATTACCCTTTCAAATGAGAAGACTTTTATAATGTATAACCTCTATTTTTACCTCAAATAATGTGCTATCTAAATATATAACCACTAACGAAAGGCCAAAAAAATAGTTTATTTTTGGGTTGTTGCAGGCTAAAAGATGGTATGTATAACTTTTTTTTTTTTTTTTGTCTTTTTCCTTCTGTGATAATAAAATTTTATTTAAAATTGAAGACAAAGAGAGAAAAGAAAAGATCGCTACCCTGACCAGACAATACCATAGGAGTAACATTAAATTTTAATCTCAAGCTTTGATAAAATTCATAAGGTGACATACACTAATAATTACTTGTAATGACTAAATTTCTTAGTAGTTCCTTTTCCATGTAACAGATATTTCACCTCTTATTTTATAAGTACAAATATTTTGCAAACATTTTCTAGCATTAATTAATCTTCTTCTTCTTCTTCTTCTTCTTCTTCTTCTTCTTCTTCTTCTTATTATTATTATTATTATTAGGTTTGTTCAACTTTTTCATGGCTCATTTAAGATAGAAGAAAGGTAGTATAGACGAATTTAAATACTTGGGGGCAGTAGGATTATAACAACAAACAACAAACGCCACAGACAAAGAAATATAATAAGAAAGGAGCGTGAGTGTAGAAGAACCACCATGACTGCCCTGGACTCCATTAACAATGTAAAATTTCTCGTGGAAACATCTGACAAGGCAATTGTTAATTATTATTTCATTTCATGGCGCTAGTAGTCTATCTACCATGTCAATTTCCTTGAATCCATTTGCAAGGACGAGTGCGGATCTACACCTATTTGGCATTTAGCATAATCGTCCCATTGATTTATCAATAGTAATGACGGATGTTACGATGGAGGTGTTTTCAATTCCCAAAAGCTTTAATCTCTACTTCAATTTCTTGCAACATCGTCACCATCAAAGAAGTTAAACAATAAATACATTTATTGGAAGTCTACATTTTACAAGTTATTGAATATATATATATATATATATCTTAACCGTGATAATGTATATGTTATTATCACCTTCATTGGATGCATAAGCTTTGAAAGAAGTTTATCTTCAATAAATGAAAGTCATCCTACTTGATAAGTGAATCTAATGCATATATTATTTCCTAATTCTGATGTGAAAATTTTTTTTTTAATTTTTTTTTGTAAAATATTTGTGACCACATTAAAAGTTGTTGAAAATTCGTTGCAATAATCATGAAGAAAAATATACAAATTGTGAAACAAGAGTTAGTCAACCCTAGATAAAAATTGTGTAAACACTTCTTTACTCACATTTCCTTTCTATATACAATCCAAAATTTAGATAATTTACATTACATATGCTATATTTAGGGTGTGATAGTAAGTTGCAACTCTTATTTTTATATGTGATAAGATGCATCATAATCTTTGATTTTAGTAAAAAACATAGCACCCTTTCTCCAAAAATAATTGATATAATTACAAAAATGTTATTTTGGACGACATAAACATACTAAAATCACATTTTATTTTTATAACGCTTTCCCTTTCTATGAGCTACAGTTGTACGGCAAATAATTTAAAAATTTTATTTATGATATCAAAATTACTCCTTTATGATCCACTTAAAATACATTTTAATTTTGATTAATATATGTGAATAAAATTGCACGTGTAAATATAACATTTTGATCAATGTATATTAAAAATTTAATGAAAAGATTTTTCTAATTAAAAATATATAAAACTTTGAAATGAATATGTATATATTAAATATAATTTAATTGAAATAATAAATATTAGCATATTTAAAGAAGATACTATATATATATATGTTTTCCAACGTCTATTTTTCCTTTCCAACGTTTATCCTTTTGTTCTCACATTCATGTTTTCACTTTGTATAATAAAGGTATTTAAGCGCGACTATGTTATATATAATAAAGGTATTTAAATTCTTGTAATAAAAAAAAAAAAGAAGGAAGGTATCTGGTAGGGAAGACAAGCAAGGACAACTCCGTCAATTGCAAATGGAGATGGGTTTATACCGGTGGTAGATGGAGCCGAGGACAGACTCTGATCATGGCCAAGCCTAGGTCCGTTGCAGAAAGCTGACGTACCTCATAATGCATTGACACTGTCTGCACTTGATTGCCATTTTGGGGCGGATGCGAGCATTCGATCATTGGCTCCCCCCACTTCTACTCGGATTCTTCAAGTAGCAGAACCTGAGTTAATATATAAACTTTGTATTTAAATTTCATATTTTTAATGTGAGACTTATGTCATATATATATATATATACTACGCTCCGTAATCTCGAGTCCAAGTTAGCTGGTTTTGCATTAAATTTAGTCTCAGGGAAACCCTGTAATTTTGTTATCATTGCATTTAGTCTTGGCAGTATGGGCGTCACCTTCCTTGACTTTGCATTGGATTGGCTTTGCACTAAATCTAGTCTAAGCCATGTTGACACCCCAAGATGCTGAGATTGAATGCCATGCTGGGGCATTTTGGCACATTCTGTACGTACTTGCGGCAACCTGCATGTGGGTTTTATGCAAGTTCGATTTTACCATTAAATAATAACGAAGACGTCAAAATCTTACAAAGGACTGGGCAATCTAACACCTTGTATCCATGGTGCAACGTCTAAAGATGGTTCATCTTCGAGTATAATAACCATCTTTGAGCATAACCTCTTATGTTGGATTTTTTTAGAATTTTTTTTTATGAAATTCTTATTTTTATAATGCAGAATCTTTTTTTATGTGAATACTAGTAATAAAATTGTAATAAAATTAATTTACCGTTGTCCATTATGTTGATGTCTCGTAACAGAAATGAAAATCCTCTTTCCGTTTCGTTTCTAAATGCTTCTCTCTTTTCTCCTACTCTTCCTTTTCTTTTCTTTACGTTTTCTCTTCTATGGTTATGAAAACAGAAAAAATCCGTAATAACATATATATATATATATATATATATTATAACTGTTATATTAAATAGGAAGATACTATCTTTTTGTAACAATTATTTTAAATGGGAAGATACTCCTCTCCCAGAACATTGATCTGTCTGAAAACAAAAACTTCTTGATATATTGCTCTTACAAACAAAATTCTCAAGGAGCCTTATCATGTGCATTACTGGTTTCTCGCAATTTCTCCAATATCCTTTATGTAAGCTTGCGACTTTTACTATTACTATTTTGTGGTAGCAAAGCCCTTTCATAAGCGAGTCTATTCAAGCATACATTTTACCTAACCATATTAGATGCGCAGTTGCATCTTTTCTTGGTATATAAAGGGTTTGTTGTGTTTTTGTTTTTTTCTATGGTTCTGAATAACAGACAAAACAATTTAATTATTATTAGCATTGCTTTTGATGCTAAAGAATACGATGTTTCATACATTCTACACAATTTATAAGCAAATTTAAATAGTTCTCTTTGATTATTAAACATTTTTTTTTTACGGTTATTTTGGTTTTGGGTTCAATTTAAAGTTGATTTTCTGAAGTCCAGAAAAAGGGAAAGGCCCCATATTGAATGAGTTAAACAAGGATTGAAAAAGTGTTTGAATAGTGTATAAATTTGAATTGAGTATAGTTTAGAGTTCAAAGAGTCGTGTTCAAAATGACTTACTTCAAACTCTCATTTGATTATCTTTGTGTATTAATAGGTTGATAAACCGATTAATTCTTGAAAGAAAACGGTTGTTTGTAGACTTTGAAGATTTGTGTTGCTCAGATAGATGCTTCCATTACTATGACTAGTTCCAATTGGTGCACAGATATTAAACCACCAAAAGTACTCCTTGACAGTAGTGGCACTGGCATAGGATGATGTATACGTCCTCCTTCCAGAGTCAGCTGCAAGCACATAACATTAATGACTGGCCACACCCATTTGCCCCATTTGGTTTAAGGTAAGGCATAGGCATACAATTTCAACAGTGGGAAAAGAGGGCCTCATCCATTGTGATTAAGAAACTTTTAACCCAGACCAACTTTTTCAAGGTCGTAACTGTGGACCCCCAAGTAGCCTTTTCCGGACAGTCGGCAAATTTCTATGAGATAGGATGTATGTCCATGACCCATCCACGACAGTTTCTTCTTTTTCTTTATTGCTATGGTTTTAGACACAAAGGTGCTATTCAAGGACTTTAGGTAATAACATAATTCAATTATTGTTGAACACTGGAAGGGCATTTAGCCCTACCATGAACGTGGTCTTGTCCACCACTCACGACCTCCTTTTAAGATTCTCTTTTTGGCTAATGTGAAGTTCACGACAGTGTTCCCATACATTTAATTTTCACAAAAAATAATGCCCTTTTTTTATTTTAGTTTATAAAATAGGAAAGTAGGATCATGATATATAGCTTTTTATAGTTCAAAAGTCATGGTCAGTTAAAATTAACTGTTACGTGATCAACGTTTTGTTGATATTTATTTAATTGGATTTAATCTTTCAATCAATATTTCTATTACAACTAGATATCCCAATTCCATTAAAACTATTATAAGATTAAAATAACTATTCCAAATAAAATTTCTAATCTATTTGAATTTTGTTGTTCAATTAGGCTTATTATGCATAATAAAAGTTCTAATTGTATTAGGAAACAATTTTTATATTAAATAAAAAATTTAATTAGATTTAACTCTTTAATTTTAATTTAATTAGGATACTTTAATCTTGGTCAATTATTAATTATAATTTAGAAAACAAATTTCTAAATCACAAATGAATTAATTTTTTAGTTCAATAATTTAAACCAAAATTTGAAAATTAGTATTCATATCAAATTGTGCTAATAATGAGGTTTATTAAATATTAAGCTAGTACACAAGATGAATGAGGTTTATTAAATATTGAGCTAGTACACAAGATGCATGTTTATAGTACCTATGTAATCATCCAATAGCATGTTCTAAATTTTAAAATTAATGTAGACTCTTTATAAATTAAAAATTAGTATTCAAGTAAAGTTTAGATAGTTTAGTATCACAACCCATTCAAAAATATTGCTAAACTAGGTCTGTTGGATAACTAATCCAATTGTTGCATAAAGATATGACAAGGAAAATTTTGGAAGTAGACTAAAGTGTCAAGTATCTATCATACTGTCTTGTATATATCTAGTTATTTTAGAATAGTCTTGATATGGAGTATTCTATAGAAATATCTAGAACAACTATTTGTAACCACACATTGAGGAGATGAAACAAGTATCAATACCACTCATTCCTCTCATTTGTAACACATAACTTAATTAAAGAAGTTCTCTCCATTGTTAAACTCTCTTGTGCCTACTACATATAACCTTCTTAAACCTCCTACTTGTTTTTATTTGCTCTAAGCCAATTTTCTTAAATTCTTTAAGGCTTACTTAGTTCATCTTTACTTATAAGGTGACTAAGTGTTATACAAATTAGCACGATCCAAGTTTAACTCCATGAAAAATGGTATTAGAGCAAACGTTAAATCCTAGGTATGACCTAGTTATTGCTTAAGTTATGAGTATGATAAGTGAGGAAGGAATTGTTGCTGTTGCCATTGAGGAGCAGCAAGTTGAGTGGTAAGCTCGTGGGGGAGAAAAGTAGCATGCTTAGCCCAAACATGGGAAGTTTAAACCTTCAATAAAAGAACCCATAGGGTCTCATATTGCTAATTTGGAAAAGAACACCATGGATGTGAGCTCCGTAGTGGACGAACTTAGTGATTAAATTGATAATTTAATTAATGTGAATGTCGAAATCACTAGGGCTGCTAAGTCTATGATTAAAGAATTCTACCACACCTTTGAGGGAGAACTGAAGTCCTTTAACCAAGAGCTGTCTGATCTGTGAAAGTTTGTTGAAGGGGAAATTCACGACTTTCGTAGAAAGATGGGGTTGTTCCGTTGAAGCAGTCCATTGTCGACTAGTACAACTACTACTATTAGCACTACTGTTGTGCATGGTTTGAAGGTCTCCAAGCTTGCCATGTACAATGGCACTTGTAATGTCATAGCTATGGAGAACTTTTTTTTTTTGGCATTAAATAATACTTTGAGGCCATGGGAGTTATCAATGACATTGTTGAGATAATTAATGCCTCAATCTTTTTTAGGGATGTTGCTCAACTATGGTGGAGAAGGAAGCATTCTGAAAGGGAGAAGGACTTATACGTGATCAACACATAAGAGCAATTCAAAGCTGAATTGCATAAACACTTTGTGCCTTATAATGTAGACAATGAAGTTAGAGGCAAGTTGTGTCACCTGAGGCAAATAGATAGTGTTTCCAACTACATCAAGGAATTTATTACTCTTATGTTTGAGATCGATGATCTGTTTGACAAAGAATTCTTCTTCCACTTTAAAGATGACTTAAAGGATTAAGTAAGAGTGGAACTACATAGGTGTAATGTGCAAATCTTGGATGCTACCATTGCCACCATTGAGAAATTTATCAACTACTTTATCCATTTCAAGAGCAAAAAGCTCAACTCTAACAAGAACGGGGGAAAGAAGAGTAGGTAGAAAAAAGATACAAGCCATAAAGAGGGTGGACACCAAAAATCTGCAAGTGGTAAGCCCAAAAGTTCCTTAGGCAAGCGTGATGTTAATGCACCTCAAAAGCCTTGCTTCATTTGTAACATACCACATTAGATTAGGGATTGCCTTAATCGTAAGGTAATGAATGCTATCGTGGAAAAACTTAATAAAAAGAGGCCCAAAGAGAAACCTTAAGTTGATTTGGGAGTTATATAATACTTGGGTACTCTTTTCAAGCTTTTCTTTCCATTAATCTTTAAGGAGAAGGGCTTGTTATATGTCGATACTGCCATTAAGGGTAAGGTTGTGTGTGCAATGCTAGACATAAGAGTCACATATAACTTTATAGATATACAAGAGACCAAATGCCTAGGTCTTAAACTTGCAAAGGGAGTTAACATTATCAAAACAGTCAATTCCAAGGTATAACTTGTTAATTGCATAGAGGAAGGAGTAGTCATCCAAATTGATGATTGGCATGGTAAGCTAGACATTACCATTATTCTTATGGATGATTTCAAAATGGTTTTAGGTCTCGCTTTTTTTTTTTTTTTTTGGCAAAGCTTTAGCCTTTCTCATTCCTACTTTAAGTTCCCTTATTATCTTTGATACCCATAAGATTTGATTGATTTCTTTGAAAAGCATGGAGAAGTTAAATGCATTTGTAATTCAAACGGGGTCTTAAATTAGATTAGAGTTATGTTGCTACTATAAAGGAACTAAACGACGAGAAAGATATTACAAAGCCTACTCCTTCACTGTTATAACCTATCCTTAATGAGTTCAAGGATATGATGTCTTCAGAATTGCCCAAGAAACTTCCTCTTAAATGAGATATGGATCATCACATCGAGTTAGAACTAAATGCCAAGCCCCCTGCTATGGCCTTTTATCGCATGACACCTTTTGAGCTCATGAAACTAAGGAAACAACTCCAAGATTTGCTAGACTCAGGTTACATAAAGTCCTTAAAAGCTCCTTATGGTGCTTTAGTCCTTTTTTTAAAAGAAAAAGGATGGATCGTTATGAATGTGCATAGGTTATTGAGCCTTAAACATGGTCACCATCAAGAATACGTACCTAATACCTTTACTAGCTAATCTCTTTGATCAATTGGGGAAGGCAAGGTATTTTACAAAGTTGGACTTGAGGTCAGGGTATTACCAAGTTCACGTTGCACATGGTGATGAACCAAAGACAGCTTGTGGGACGCTTTATAGAGCCTTTGAGTTCTTAGTCATGCCTTATGGTCTCACCAATGCACCTACATCTTTTGCACATTCATGAATGAGGTATCACATCATTTTCTTAACAATTTTGTGGTAGTTTACTTGGATAACATTATGGTCTATAGCAACACTATTGAGGAGCACAAAGATCACCTTAAACAAGTTTTCCAAGTTCTCTGTGAAAATAAGTTGTATGCCATAAAGGAGAAGTGTTCTTTTGCTAAGTAAGAGGTGGAGTTCCTTGGTCATAAGATTAAGGATGACAAGCTCATGATGGATCTAATAAAGGTTTGAGCTATTCAAGAATGAGAGCCTCCAACAAAGGTCCTTAAATTGCAATCATTCATTGAGTTGGATAACTATTATCATCAATTCATCAAAGGTTACTTTGCCATAACAACACCATTGATTGCCTACTTAAGAAGAATAACACATAGCATTGGTCAAAAGAATGCCAAGCTTCCTTTGAGAGATTGAAATATGCAATTTTCCAAAAACCTATCATGGTGTTGTTTGACTATCAAAAGACATTTGAAGTTCATATAGATGCATATGACTTTATCATTAAGGGAGTCTTGATGCAAGATGGACATCTTATTACCTATGAAAGCTTTAAATTAAATAATACAGAGAGGTGGTACACCATTTAAGACAAAGAGATGATTGCTATAATCCATTGCTTTTGCATATAGAGGCATTACTTGCTTGAAAGCAAGTTTGTGATCATAATTGACAATGTCGCCATAAGCTACTTCTAATCACAAAAGAAGCTCAACCCCAAGCATGCTTATTGGCAAGATTTCTTGGCCAAATTTGACTATAAGTTACAATATAAGTTAGGTAAGGCCAATGTTGTTGTTGATGCACTAAGTCAAAAGGTATAATTAGTTACTTTATCTACTAGTGCACCAAAAAGTAATGTCCTTGAGAAAATCAAGAAAGGCATGTTATAAGACAACCTAACCAAGAATCTATTAAAGTTGGCTAATGAGGGGAGGACTCAACAATTTTGGTTAAACGATAGAGTTCCTATGATGATTGGTAATTGAGTCTTTGTGCTTAAGTAGGGAAACTTGCAAAAAGAAATTCTTAAGGAGTACCATGATTCCTTATTGGCTGGTCATTTAAGTATGACATGAGCCCTTGCTATTGTTCAACAAAGCTATTATTGGCAACAAATATAGGCCATGGGTTTGGAAGTATCATGGTGATTATTAATCGGTTCAATAAGCATGCCATCTTTCTTTCAGCCCCTTTTAACTACAAAGTTGGTAAGGTAGCTTGCTTATTCTTCAAGAATGTGGTGAAATTATGGAGAGTGCTTAAAAGCATAATAAGTGATAGAGACCTTAGCTTCATGGGCAAATTCTGGTGTAAGTCATTTAAATTACTAAGGACTAATCTAAACTTCTCAACCAACTTCCATCTCTAAAGTAATGGCCAAATTGAGTTGATCAATTCCTTGTTGGAACTATGCCTAAGGCACTATATTAGTACACACTAGTAGGACTGGGCAAAACTACTTAACATTGCCTAATTCTTATATAACCTTCAAAGGTATGAAGCAATAGGAAGGTTCCTTTGAAATTGTCATGGGACAACAACCTTTAACTTTAAGTGTTATTGCCTCTTTTTACATGGGAAATAACCTTACTCCCTACAAATTTGTAAAGGAATTGCATAAGGAGGCAAGAGGCAGACATAACAAGAGCTTGCCTTGACAAATCTGCCAAACAAATGAAAAAGTGGGCTGACACTAAGCAACACTTAAAGGAATATGTAGAGGGAGATTTGGTGATGGTAAAGCTAATACCTAACCAATTTAAGTCCTTACATAAAGTGCATAAAGGCTTGGTAAGAAAGTATGAAGGGTTATTTCCTATAGTTAAGTATGTAGGGAAGGCTGCTTACCAAGTTTAACTTCCCCTAAGACATAAAATCCATAACGTCTTCCATGTAAATTTTCTAAAGACCTTTCATAAAGACAAGAATGATCCAAGCCATGGTGAATCCAAATGCATACCAACTACTATCATCATCGAATTCAATAAAGAATTAGAGTGTATTCTTGTAAATAAAGTGATTTGAAAGATGGGAGTTTCAAACTACACTTAATACTTACCAAATGGCAAAATCTACCAGACCATAAGGTTAATTGAAAATGAGAGGATCTGCTTTGGTTACTCATTGACTATATTCAATGTTATAAGGATGAAGGCATGATAAAGATGTCACAAGATTAGGTGAGGGAGGATGTCACAGCTTATCCAAAAGTATGGTTATACTGGGCCCATTGGATGCCTAGCCCATTTGTTGCATAAAGATATGACAAGGAAAATTCCAAAAGTATGCTTAATTAGGTATCTAGAATACTCTATTGTAAATATCTAGTTATTCTAGAATAGTTTTAACTTAGAGTATTTTATAAAATATCTAGAACAACTAATTATAATTATACATTGAGGAAGTGGAATAAGTATAAATATCACTCATTCCTCTCATTTGTAACATACCACTCAATTGAAGAAGTTCTCTCCATTGCTAAGCTTTTTTATGCTTATTACTTCTAGCCTTCCTAAATCTCATACTTGCCTTTTTTTACTTTAAGCAAATTTTCTCAAACTCTCTACGGCTTACTTAGTTCATCTTTACTTACAATGTGACTAAATGTTGCATGGCTTAGCATGACTTAAGTTCAACTCCATGACATTAGTCTTATTTTCTATGATTTTTGTGTTAGATTAGGAATAGATATGGTTTATTACATAAGGACTCATGTGCCTCAATTTATTGTATGAATGAGAAATATGAGCTTAGAATTTTGTTATGTGGTTAAGCTAATTAAGCTATAATATTAGCAATTGCATTAGAACTAGTTTGATTTAAGAGCCACCATTAGAGCTAGTTTGATCTAGAAGTTACTATTAGACCCAATTTGATTTAGAGGTCACCATAAGAGTTAGTACTCATTTTAACAATTATATAAGAGCAAGTTCAATTCAAAAACCAAAGAAAAGAAAAAATTGTTGTCGGTTACCACTAGTTGCCACTAGCCACCCTCGATTAGGAATAGAGATGAAGCAATTAAAGGATTTGTTAAAGGAACAATTGGAGTTATTGCTTGTTGTCTTTAAACCATCACTAGTAATAGTTAGGGATTGTCACGTATTGCCATTGTTGTTCCCACAGCCTTGTATAGGTTGTAATTGTTATCAACTAAGTGTGCAAGAAATTAAAGCCACATGGAAGGGTAAGAAGGTAAATCCACATGGAAGGACAAGAACGTAAATTGGCCACATAAGCCCTATTAGGGTTTCATAGAAGAGATATATAAAGACCTTGGAAGACAAAAATAAGGGAAAACCAACATAATTGAATACACGACAAAAAGAAGAGGAGTCGGCAATATTGAGCATTCGGCAAAACCTAGACAACCGACCAACCAAAGAGAACACCAGACCCTACACGGAAGAACACCACCAGCAAGGATGAAGAGAGTGAATAGTGCAGTGTGAACAGTACACATCATGAATAGTGCGTCGTCGGAGATAGGAGAGAAACGAATATAACGGTGAGACAATCGGCAAGGAGACAACATGGCACATGGTAACCCTACACCATTAGTAGAAGAGAGAGACGATTGAAATGGCTGGTGAAGAAGGGCGACGGCAGAGCGATACGGAAGATAGAGAGAACCATTAGCAAAAACAGAATCGTTGAGAGAGAGAAAGAGTCGACGGGAAGGAGAGAAAGTGAAACCCGACGTCCAGAACAGAGGAGTCGACAGGATGGAGAGAAAGAAAACCCGGTTCGACCAACCAAGTGAGCCGACGGTAGAACGGGGAAGAGAGAGAAAAAAAGGAGAAAAATCATACACGGTTAGATTGGAGACCGTCGGCAGGAAGAAGAGTAATAGCTAGACGGGGTTGGACAGTAGGACAAAGAAAAGCAGACCACCGGTAGAAAAGGAAGGAAATTCGGCTAAGTGGGTGAATGGAAAAGAGAAATCCGGTAAGAGAGAGAAATCCAGCAAGAAGAGAGAGAAATGGATAGGCGAGCCGTGAGATAGTGAGATCGTGAGACAAGGAGACAGGTGAGATCGTAAGATGGTGAAAGCAGAAATTGTGTGAAACAACGTAGAGAAGAAATTTGGTGAAGCATTGAACTCAATGTATTTCTAAACTTCTTCAAGAGAGGTTAGAGAGCATTGTGGTGAACTTTTAAGTGGCAGTGGAGCAGCCTCTCAATTCAACAGAGGCAAGACAAGCTAGAAGAAGAGTAGACACAGTAAGTGACATTCTTTGTATTGTACTTGCTTAGTAATTGCAATAGTGAAAGGAGCAGAGAATTAAAAACATCCATTGTAACCTGTATTTACAAGTATAGTGGATAGTCTTGGTAAGGGGGAGTCCCTACCATCGTGGATGTACGTCATGTTGATGAAACCATGTAAATCTTATGTGTCCTTAATTGGCTTTATGTTCTCTCTTTTGAATTGAGTTGTGAACGCAACTAAAGTATCAGCAATCCCATAACCTAACAAAGACCTAAATAAGAACATCTGTATTGTCTATTAGGCAAGGTGTCTGAAAGGTGACTTTGGGGACTATTGTGATTAGTAGGTAGCAATAGATCCACTTTAGTCGAGTCTAAGAAAGATTTTGCTTTTAAGAAGAGATTGAAGTTGTTCACTTACCTGCGAATTGCGAATTATGGTGATACTGATTCACCCCCCCTCAGTATCATAAACTAGTAGATCCTAGGGAGAAGTCGGGAACTTCAATTGGTATCAAAGCTTGGTTCACCAATTTGAAGCTTAACAGCTTGGTGTACTAGTTTGAAGGGATCTAAAAGTTTGACTTATTTAGCATACTGAGAAATGGAAACCGGTACTAGCACTAGCAGCACTTGCAGCAAGAAGGTTCCAATCTTCAACAAAGCCAACTACCATATTTGGAAAGCAAGAATGTAAGTGGTATTTGCAACCATGGGCATGAATATGGTGAAATGTGTACATAAGGGTATTGTGGCTCCGAAAGAAAGTAAAAACCAACCTCAGAGGAGTTAAGGCAGTTTGAGATAAATGGCAAGGCCTCAAATGTCATCATTTCAGCATTGACAGATGCTGAGCATATTAAAGTTATGGACTGCAAATCTGCGATGGAGATATGGGACAAATTGCAGAAAGTCTATGAAGGTGATGGCAGAATGAAGAAGGCTAAGCTTCAAGTGTTCAAGGAGAGATATGAATCTCTCAGAATGCAGAAGAATAAGACAGTCCAAGAGTTCTTCACTAGGGTTATTGACGCTGTAAACAACCTGAGAAGTCATGGGAAGAATAAGAAGGACTCATCGATTGTGAAGAAAATTTTGAGAATTCTGCCTAAGAGGTTTGCCTCAAAGGTAGCAGCCATAGAGGAGAGTAGAGATCTTAATTCTATGTCTCTACATGATCTCCAGTGCAATCTCATTGCATATGAGATGAGGATAAAGACAA
>JAHLGO010000090.1:4585278-4600787 GCA_020615895.1 Ceriops decandra
CTCAAATGCTACACTAAATTTCTTCTCTAGGTTGTCTCACCCAACTTTTGGTCTTACCGTCTTACAGCCTGCACTCACACTTCAGGTCTGCCGTTTCACATATCACAGCCAACCTCACGTTACTAGTTTGGCATTTCACGTCTCATGGATTACCTCACACTTCTGGTCTATTGTTTCACGTTTCTTGACCTGCACCACGCTCCTGGTCTACTGGTTCACGTTTCTCGGCCTACCTCACACTTCTGGTTTTGTTGGTTCATGTTTCTTGGCTTGCCTCACATTTCTGGTCTGTTAGTTCACGTTTCTCGGCCTGCCTCATGCTTCTGGTTTTATTGGTTCACATTTCTCGGCCTGCCTCACGTTTCTGGTTTGCTTTCATAGTTTTTAGTCTGTCATACCCAGTCGCATGTTCTAGTCTATCACTCCTCGTCCATGTTGTAGTTTGTCATGCCTCGTCACATGTTTTGGCTTTGTCACGCCTCGTCGAATGTTCTGGTCTATCACGCCCTATCACACGTTCTGGCTTTACTGGTATTAGTCTGTTCTTACCTTTTCATGGATACCAGGTCTGGTCTCTCACCTTATGTTTCTAGGTCTGCCATCTTCTCTTACGAGTGGTCTTACCTGGACTTATGTCTCACCTGGTCTCACGCGTTACACCATTTCTGGTCTTCTGGTGTGTTCCGATGTTACCTATTTCCCTCTTGTTTGGTCTCACATTTCCAGGTCTCACTTAGTCTCACCTAGTCTTATGTTTCCAAGTCTCACTTGGTCTCACTGTTCTCATGTTTCCAGGTTTGGTCTGATCTAACGTCTCACCTTCTCTAGGTTTGGTTTCACCATTCTCACGTTTCTAGGTCTGGTCTGCTCTAATGTCTCACCTTCTTCAGGTTTAGTCTGCTATAATGTTTCACCTTCTTAAGGTCTCATGTCCTCTCTTTCTAGTCTACTCTCATGTGTTTCACAGTTTCCAGGTTTGGTCAACTCTAATGTATCACCTTTTCCAGGTCTCACATCCTCTTTTTCTGGTCTGTTCTAACGTATTTCACGGTTTCCAGGTTTGGTCTGCTCTCACATCTCACCTTCTTTAGGTCTCACTATCTTACCGTGACTGCCCCACAAGAGATAAGTCTTGGTTTATATACTCCCTTCTATGAAAGCCCTAGTAAGGCTTACTGTAGCTGCGACAGATTTCCTTTTTTGCCCCTCCATATGGTTTCATATTACTGTTCCATTCAAAATTCAACATTATCCTCCTTTTTAATTTATTTTTCTTGCTCTTTTCTTTCTACTGAAATCTCATTCCTTGATTGCTTAAATGAACGGCCAAGATTGCCTAGGAATAGTTACCACTTTGTCATATTGTCACAATAAGACTTAAGCAATGCTACACTCCCTCTACAAGTTCACTCCAAGGAGATCACTTTACGAGGTTATTTGACATGCTAGTCTTATCTTGTTCAAGGTCATAAGCCACTTCTACTTGCACACTTAAATCTAGTTGACAACAATTACAACCCATACAAGGCTATGGGAACAATAATCTCCCCCTTTGTAATTATTGGCAACCCTCACAACAAAAGCTATTATGTAGCATCCTTCATAGAGTAATAATCTAGAAGCAGATGGATTACAACTTCCCTTAAATATGCACTTCCTCTTCCTTAATAGCTCCCCCTGCACTATTGCTTATTTTGCCAACCAATTACAAATTTGAAAAACCCGCAAAGTAGAGATGGAGGATTTACTTGAACTTCAAGCTTGAGGAGGCATTTGCATAGACAGAGTCATTCTGTGCTTTTCAAATAGCTTTGTAGACAGAGGTTTAGATAGAATATCTGAAATTTGATTTTTAGTGCCAATATACTCCAACTGAATTGTATCATGTTCTACTTGATCATTGATAAAGTGATACCAGATGTCAATATGCTTGCTCTTTGAATGTTGAACTGGATTCTTACTGAGATCAATTGCACTTTGATTATCACAAAGTACACTCACTAGTAACTTCACTTCAACACCCAAATTTACTAATTGTCTTTCCATCCATATCACCTAAGTACATGCTGTATAGGCAGCCATATACTCAACTTCAGCTGTGCTCAAAGCAACACTATTTTGCTTTCTACTTAACCATGCAACACATTTTGAACCCAAGTAGAAGTTACAACCACTGGTTGATTTTCTGTCATCTATACTTTTTGCCCAGTCTACATTAGTGTATGCACATAGTTTTACAGAATCCATGGCAGGATACCACAAACCCATTTTCAGTGTCCCTTTAAGGTATCTTAGGATTTTTTTCATTGCCAATACATGAGATTCCTTAGGATCAACTTGGAATATGTTGGCGATGCACACAGCTTACATAAGATTAGGCCTTGATGCTGTAAGGTACAGAAGGCTCCCTATCATCTTCTTGTATTTTGTGGGGCTTATACTCTATCATTCCTGATCTTTTGTTAATTTGCAGCCTACTATCATAGGGGTACTGACAGGTCTGCTATCCTTTATGCCAAGCTTTTTTAACATCTTTTTGGCATATTTTGTCTGAGAAATGAAAATACCTTCTTCACACTGTTTTATCTGTATTCAAAGAAAGTAAGTCATTTTTCCAATCAATGACATCTCAAATTCCTTACTCATCTTCTGTACAAATTCTTGGCATAGCTCAGAGTGATCCCTTCTAAAGATGATGTCATCTACATATACTATGGTTATCAACTGGCCTTTCTTTGAGTTGAACACATATAGGTTATTATCAACTGTTTCTCTTCTAAAGTTCAACCTTCTCAAATACGCATCCAGCCTGCTATACCATGCTCTTGGGGTTTGTTTAAGGTCATACAAGGCTTTTTTCAGTTTGCACACGTGTGTCTCATCCTCACTGATTTGTACTCCATCAGGTTGTTCAATATACACTTCTTCTTTTAGGAGCCCATTTAGAAAGGTTGATTTCACATCTATTTGGTAAACTTTATACCTCTAATGTGTTGCTAATGCTAAGAACATTATAATAGTTTCCAGCCTTGCTACTGGTGCAACAGTTTTATCAATATCTACCCTTTTTATCTGAGTGTAGCATTTGCAAACAAGCTTAGCCTTATTCCTCACCACCTTGCCATCTTTATTGTGTTTATTTCTAAACACCTATTTTGTTCCTATGACATTCTTGTTAGTGGGTCTTGGAACCAACTCCTATGTATCATTTTTCTCGATTTGATCTAACTCCTTATTGATAACTTTGACCCAGACTTTGTCTTGTATAGCCTCTTCAATAGATTTAGGCTTAACTTGTGAGAGTAAAACAGTGGCTCCCACAATTCTTTTTCTTATTGTAACTTTTATTAATGGGTCACCTATGATCTGATTTCCTTGATGAGCATTGATCCATATTTTCTTTGTTTGTCTCTCTTGTATAGTCTTAGTTGTAAGATGATCTCTTTCTTTATTTTCAGACTCACTCTTTTTTTAGTCTGAATTTACTTCTTTTCCCTTTTCTTCATATTGGTCAGATTCTTCATCTATCTTGAACTCATCTTCTTCATTGTCCTTATCTTCTCCATTATGTATTGTTTTCCAGTTTTCATTTGTTCTCACATCACTAGAAGTTACTACTTTTCCCAGTTTATGTAGAAAAAACCTTGTAACCTTTTGTCTTTGTTGAGTATCCCATAAAGATGCCTTCATATGAGTTAGCATGGAATTTTCACAATTTTTGCTCCTTATTCTTCACAAAACATGGGCTGCCAAAGATTCTAAGATACTTGGTTGTTGTCTTATTCCCACTCCATAGCTTATATGGAGTCTTATTAGTATTAGGCCTTAGTAAAACTCTGTTCAGTAGGTGCATGGCTGTAAATGTTGCTTCTGTCCAAAATCTTGTGTGAAGCTTGGATTCCAATAGTAGAGTTCTTGCCATTTCAACCATAGCTTTATTTTCCCTCTCTATTACCCCGTTTTGTTGAGGTGTTCTTACTGCTACCATTTGATGGTGAATTCCACACTTCTCAAAGTAATCTTTAAAAGCTTTATTTGTGAATATAGTCCCTTAATCTGACCTCAATACTTTAATCTTCTTTCCACTCTCATTTTCAACCAACTTTCTGTATCTCTTGAAGCATTTCAAGACTTCTGACTTATGTTTGAGGTGTATGATGCAGGTCTTTCTGGAATAATCATCAACAAATAAGATGAAGTACCTTTCACCATTCAACCCTTTTATTCTTATCGGCCTATACTAATCAGTATGTACAATGTCAAGCACTACTCTAGAACTGAACTCTTTGGTCTTATATTGCTTTTTGACTTGTTTTCCTTTAGAGCATGCTGAGTAGACATACTCCCTCTCTTTCTTGAGGTCTGAAATGTTTCTGATTGCATAAGTAGTGGTCAGCTTTCTCATGTTCTTTTGTGTTAAATGTCCCAGCCTCCTATTCTAGAGTTAATTTTCTTCTTCTTTTGTAAGTAAACAGTTGTTTGTCTTGTCTTCATCAATCACATATAAATTTCCAACTGTTCTCTTCCTGACTGTAACAGTATTGCGTTCTTTACTCTTTACTTGGCAACCTATTTTCGTGAATATCACTTTATGGTCTTCATTGCATAGTTGGCTGATAGATGCTAGATTATATTTGAATCCTTCAACGTGCAAAACATCTTTCAGCTTTCCTTTTCCAATATTTACTAACCTTTCCTTTTCCAATATTTACTAACCCTTGACCACTGATGTTGAATGAATCATCATTGCAAAACTTAACTCTGCCTTCTCTTGACGTGTTTAGCTTTAATACTTTACTCTTGTCTCCTATCATGTGTGAAGTGCATCTATTATCAAGGATCCATTACTTATCCTTGTAGTCAGCCTTTAGTGCAATTTCAGCTATATTAGCTTTCTCCCTTTTAGCTTTATATTCCTTATTTTAAACTGACTTGAAGATAACTTTCTTTTTTTTCTTAGCTTTAACTGTACTAGTTGGTTTTACTGTACTATTGAGTGCCTTCTCTTGCTCAAGGAGAAGTGTCATGCATCTCTTGGCATTATGACCATCCTGCCCTCACCTTCCACACTATTCCAAATCTGTTAATATAGCAAACTTGTTCTTTGAAACCACTAGTTTGGACTTCCACTAACAAACCTTGTCAATGTGTCCTTGCTTTTTACAATATGTGCAAGAACTCACGACAGGTGTTCTCTTTTGAATTTTGTATTGTCTCCCCCTGTATGCAACATTGGATCTTCTCAAGTTGGAGATATATACTGGCCTTCTCCACAAGCATTTATTTGCCTTATGTCCCCAAACTTCACAATAAAGATAGTAACCTTGAAATTGCCTCTTCTTAGGTCTAATCACAACTTGTTTCCTTTTGTTCATTACTTGTTGTGTAGGCACAGCTGCTGGCTTCTTTGCTTGTGTGGCTTTCATTTCAGCCATTTTATTCTATTTAGCCATTGCCCTTGGCTGGTTGACTTTCTTTTCTTTATTTTTGTTTGCAACCTTAGGTTGTTTCTTCATATCTTCTTTATTTTTAGCCTTCACTATTCTTGGTTGCTGCTCTTTAACCACATACATCAATTTTTGCCCTGACTTTGGTTTGATAACTATCTTTTCTTCTTCAATTATTTTCTCCTGAGTCATAACCTTCTCTTTCAACTTTTGTGGCAAAGTCTCATTCTTTTTAGGCAGTGCAGCATCAAATTGCTGCACTTTCTCTTTATTCTTCTTTTCACTTACAGAGCTTGTTTCCCCTACCACTTCAAGTTTCTACAAGTTCTCTTCACTCTTTTTGAGTTATTGCTAGAGTCTCAGCAACTTTATCTCCATTTCTTCAATTCTTGAAGTCCATGAGGCAAGCTCCATTATAAGGTCTTCACATATTTTGATATATTCTTCACATCTTCTCTTTAAGTCAATATATTTAACCCTTATTTTTATTTTTAACTTTTTTCTTCCTCAATCTTTGCTTCAACTTGTTTTATATGTGTCTTTAACCTTCTTATGGTTCTGTCCCTTCTGATTATCTCTTTTAAAGATGCTTCTCACTCAGCTTTAAGATCTAGTTCTTCTTTATTAATCTCTTTTTTCTCTTCAGAGGTTGAACTACCACATTGAGTTGATGCCATAAAGGCATGCTTATCTGATGAGTCTACATGTTCCTCCTCATTAGCTTCTTTTGTCTGGCTCATATAACTTTTGAATGAGCCTCTCTTCTTCTTTTGTGGGTTGACAATCTTCTTGTTGGACTTTCTTGACTTGAATGATGGTCTTCTTCATTTTGAATTCTACTCATCATCACTATCCTCATCTTTATTATCAAGTTTCACTTTGCACTGAGAAGTAAAGTGTCCAGTCTACCCACAACGATAACATCTCAGGGACAACTGTCATTTTCCCTTCTTAGACCCCTTTTTGAATTTCCTTGTGAAGTAAGCCAACATTTACCTTCACTTTCTTCCTTATCATCATCATCATCCTCACTGGATGATTATTCCTCTTCTTTTATCTTAAAGTGTCTCATAGCTTTGAAAGCTGCCTCCTTTGATAGCTTTGATGTTGATGTTGAACAGTTTTTAGTTGACTTTATTCTCATCTCATATGCAATAAGATTGCACTGGAGATCATGTAAAGACATAGAATTGAGATCTTTACTCTCCTTTATAGCTGCCACCTTTGAGGCAAACTTCTCAAGCAGAATTCTCAGAATTTTCTTCACAATAGATGAGTCCTTCTAGTTCTTCCCATGACTTTTAAGATTATTTACAACATCAATAACCTTGGTGAAGAACTCTTGGACTGTCTTATTTTTCTATATTTTGAGAGATTTATATCTCTCCTTAAAAACTTGAATCTTGGCCTCCTTCATTTTTTTATCACCATCAATTTGTCCCATATTTCCTTAGCAGATTTGTAGTCCATAACTTTAGCATATTCAGCATCTGTCAATGTTGAAATGATGACATTTGAGGCCATCTCATTTATCTCAAATTGCCTTAATTCCTCTGGGATTGGATCTTTACCTTCTTTTGGGGGCACAAAACCCTCCTGTATAGATTTCACCACGTTTATGCCCATGGTTGCAAATACCACCTGCATTCTTGATCTCCACATATGGTAGTTAGTTCCGTTAAAGATTGGAACCTTCTTGTTATAAGTAGTGTTGGTGCTAGTACTGACATCTATTTCTTAATATATTGAACAAGTTAAAACTTCTGAAACCCTTTAAACTAGTACACCAAGCTGTGAAGTTTCAAACTGGTGAACCTGTGCTCTGATACCAATTGAAGTTTCCAACTTCACCCTAACATCTACTAATTTGTGATACTGAGAGGGGGGTGAATCAGTATCACACCCTTTAAAAAAAAAAAAACTCTGATAATTTAAGCCAAAGTATTCTACTTCTTTAATACTTTAGCTTTTATCAATATACAGGTATGTGAACAACTTCAAACTCTTCTCAAAAGCAAACTCTTTCTCAAATTCAACTAAGGTAGATCTATTGTTACCTACTAATCACAATAGTCTCCAAAGTTACCTTTCAAACACCTTGCCTATTAGACAGATTGGCTATTCTCGATTAGGTCTTCTTTAGGTTATGGGTTTGATGATTCTTTAGCTGTGTTCACAACTCAATTCAAAACACAGAATGTAAATTTAAAGTAAAAACATAAGAGATTTACGTAGTTCCATCAATGTGACCTACTCCATGGTGGTAGAGTTTCTTCCTCTACTGAGACAATCTACTATGCTTAAGAATACTAGTATGGTATTCCCTATGATTGCAATGTAGTTACAATGGATGTTTTAATCTTTTGCTCCTTTTACTATTGAAAATACAAAGCAAGTACAATACAAAGAGTGTCACTTGTTGTGTCTACCCTTCTTCTAACTTTTCTTTCCTCTATTTGATTTGAATAGGCTGCTTCACTGCCGCTTGGAAGATCACCAAAACTCTCTTTAACCTCTCTTGAAGAAATTTGGAAATATATTGAGTTCTTTCAAATGCTACACCAAATTTCTTCTCTAGGTTGACTCACCCAACTTTTGGTCTCACCGTCTCACTGTCTCATGGCCTGCACTCATGCTTTAGGTCTGTCATTTCACGTCTCACTGCCTACCTCACCCTACTAGTTTAGCGTTTCACGTCTCACGGACTGCCTCACGCTTTTGGTTTGTCGTTTCACGTCTCTTGGCTTACACCACGCTCTTGGTCTGCTAGTTCATGTTTCTTGGCTTGCCTTATGTTTTTGGTCTGCTGGTTCACGTTACTCGGCCTATCTCACGTTTCTGGTTTGCTCTCATTGTTTTTGGTTTGTCATGTCCCATCGTACGTTCTGGTCTATCACTCTCCATCGCACTGGTCTATCACCCCCTGTCGCACGTTCTGGCTTTGCTAGTCTTAGTCTGCTCTCACTGTCTCATGGATACCAAGTTTGGTCTCTCACCTCACGTTTTTAGGTTTGCCGTCTTCTCTTATGGGGGGTCTCACCTAGTCTCATACGTTACACCTTTTTTGGTCTTACCGGTTTCTAGTCTCACCAATTCTGGTCTTCCGGTGTGTTCTAGTGTCACCCGTTTCCCTCTTTTCTGGTCTTATGTTTCCAAGTCTCACCTAGTCTCACCGTTTTGGTCTGGTCTCGCCATTCTCACATTTCCAGGTCTGGTTTGCTTTAACGTCTCACCTTCTCCAATTCTGGTTTGCTCTAACGTCTCACTTTCTCCAAGTTTCACTTCCTCTCTTTCTGGTCTACTCTCATATGTTTCACAGTTTCTAGGTTTGGTCTGCTCTAACGTCTCACCTTCTCTATGTCTTACATCCTTTCTTTTTGGTTTGCTTTCACGTGTTTCGGGGTTTCCAGGTCTGGTCTGCTCTCACGTCTCACCTTTTCAAGGTATCATTATCTTACGATGGTTGCCCCACAAGAGATAAGTCTTGGTTTATATACTCCCTTCTATGAAAGCCCTAGTAGGGCTTACTATAGCTGTGGCAAATTTCCTTTTTTCCACCTCCATGTGGCTTTATATTACTATTCTATTCAAAATTCAACAGTATCCTCCTTCTTAATTTATTTTTCTCGCTCTTTTCTTTCTATGAAATCTCATTCCTTGACTGTTTGAATGAATGGCCAGGATTGCCTATGAACAGTTACCACCTTGTCACACTGTCACACTAAGACTTAAGCAATGCTACACTTCCTCTACAAGTTCACTCTAAGAAGATCATTTTACAAGGTTATTTGACATACTAGTTTTATCTTGTATAAAGTTATGAGCCACTTCTGCTTGCATACTTAAATTTGGTTAACAACAATTGCAACTTATACAAAGCTGTGAGAATAACAGGTAAGTTAACCTAATCTAATAGCATTTATATCTTCCATTTGCACATTATAAGTTGGAACAACATGAGCACTAATAATTAAAAAAACTTCTTACTATTCAATTTTTTCTTAGTAAGCAAATGAATTGTGTGACTTATAAACACATTTACACTTGAAATTATATTCTATATACTTATTAAGGATATATAATTACTACAACCTTACAAAAATGTAAGTCTTATTACAAAAAAAGTCTTGCAATGTCTTATGCATATTTTATTAAGTCAATTTCAACTTATTATATCTCTTGTTAGTTAAATCAGATTTTATTTTTCTCGTATATATTCATAATTATATTTTATTTATTATGAATAAATACAATTGATTAATTGATAAATACATATTAAAGATGTTAGATAATAATAGTCTTTTTTTTAAACTCATATTTTTTGACTATATGTAATCACTTTCGTAAACATGTTTTAAAAGATCAAATCATTCTTGATTGTCAGCAATATACTAAAATAGAAAATATTGCATTGTTAACTTTATGACAATATCAAAAGTCATATAAGGTACAATTTTTTTTTTTTAAAGATAAGAATACCTCAAAGAATTTATACAATGAAGAAGTAGAAATTAATTATTCCATTTCCCTTATTAGTCAAATAGTAAATGTGGTATGAAACACATGTTATAGTAATTATTCTCCATATAGAGCATGCCATTTTATTCATTTTTCTTATAATATCACCACATAAATTTTAGTTCAATCTCACTCAATCATTTAATTTAAGTTCTCTAAGTGGCCTCTTTATTCATAAGTGTTACACTAAAATCTCTCATCTAAATTTCAATAAGTTATAATAGAGAGTGAGAATCTTTATTGGCTTTTACTCATTATATCCTTATCTTGATCTTCTCAATGTAACCATTTTTATATATATAGAATTTTTCTCACATGATGGTTTTATCTCTATATATTTTCTCAGAGTCAAAGATAATTGTTTATGTGAATGGACTAAGCTTAACCTATTTAACATACTTTATTTTTCTTATACAAAGAAACATGTGTTAAGATTGATCTCATATTAAATTCATTGTGTAACAATTAATGTTTAAAATGATATTATTAATATATGTATAACAAGAAACAAACTCTTTAATTATATAACAACATATAGTTACAAAATATCATAATAAATTAAATTTTATAAAGCCTTCAAGGCTTAACAAGTGACTAAAATATGCCTTTTATTACTAGTTTAGTTAGCAAATTTACTATCATTCCATATGTTGAAATGTATAGTAAGGTTACATCCTTTTGTGACATAATGTCTTTTACAAAATTGTACTTTGTATTAATATGTTTAGTTCTTTAATGATACTTAGGATCTTTTGCATATGTAATAGTTATCTAACCATTGCAATACAATATGACCACTTTTTGTTAATCATCACATACTCTTAAATGTTCAAAAAATCTCTTAAGCTAAATAGTTCCTTGCAATGTAATTGAGTAAGCTATAAATTTTATCTTTATAGTTGATAACATAAAATAGATTTGCTTTTGCTACTTTATGATATGACATAATTATTTAACAAGAACATATATCTTGATGTAGATTTATGTTCATTTGTATCTCCTCCCTAATCAATATCATAATAGCCAATTAGTTGTAAATCATTTCTTTGATAACACAAAGAATAATTTGTGGTGGCCTTATGATACCAAAGTATTCTCTTTATAGCTTGCCAATGTGCTTTTCTTGGGTTTAATTGGTATTAACTGACAAATCTTATAACCTACTAAATCTTAAGGCATGTACATATCATAATATACATTATACTACCCATTACATTGAAATATGACATATCATAGTGCAATTTCTTGGTACTTTTATCATATTTTAAGACACATTTTAAGTTTTAAAGCACCACCTTTAGCAATTAGAGTGTTAATGGATTTATAACTTACCATTTTAAATCACTTAAGAATTTTATTAATGTAAAGTTAATTTTATGAATGTAAAGCTTTGGTGATAAAGTTAAGAGTCTTTTAGAATAATTTCTAATGATTTATACTCTAAATATATGAATCATTTTGCCCATATTATTCATTTCAAAATTAAAGGACAATTATTCCTTGATGGTATTAACAAATTTCTTATCATTTTCAATTAGTAGAATGTCATTTACATATAAAGACAGAATTATAAATATATTTTCAAATATCTTAATATGTATGTAATGATCCTCATCAACCACAACAAGATTATATCAGATTATTGTATGATGAAATCTCAAATATTATTATTTAAATGATTATTTTAAGTTATTAATTGATATTTAGAGTTTACCAACTTTATTCTTTTAGCCTTAAACAATCAAACCTATAAGTTATTCTATACAAATTTCTTCATCAAACTTTCCATTGAGAAAAATAGTTTTAACATCTATTTGATATAATTTTAAATCTATATTTGCTATATTATTAGAATTAAACAAATTGAAGTAAATCTTACTACCGATGAAAAAGTTTCTTCATAATAAATATCCTTTTATTAAGTATAACCTTTTGTAACTAAACATATGTTATACCTTTTATGGATTTATTTGCCTTACACTTGATTTTGATAATTCATTTGTTTTTAATGACTTTATGTCCCTAAGGCAAATCTACTAAGTCATAAACTTAGTTTTATAGATTCCATCTCTTCTTTCATTACCTTCATCCATTATTCCTTAGCAAGGCATAAAAGAGCTTTAGTTATTATTTTAAGCTCTTTCTTATCATCAAGGACAATCAATTTGCCTTATCATTAAAGAGCTTCCCTTTAATCTTAAAATATAGGATACATTTATGATTACTTTGACATAATATGAGTTCTTGTAGCCTTACACAGTTTTTGATATAAGGCTCCTACTTGAATTGATAGTTTGAGACATTTTTTTATTTATTTAAGTTGGTGGATTTAATGTTTTATAACTATTTGAATCACTTATTTCATAGAGATAAAAATCCTTATTAATATTACCTATACAAAGAGATTCATTTTCTAAGAATATAATAGAACATGATTTTAATTATAAAATAATTTCATTTTTTTATTCACTATTAAGCACGTACTCTTTAGAGTGGTTACGATATCTTATAAAAATACATTTTTTTTCCCTTTCAGATCCAATTTCATATATTTATGAGATGGATTGTGAACATAAGTTGTTAACCCCTATTATTATAGATACTTAAGTTATACTTTTTTCATAACCATAATTTATATGTTATGCAAGTAATAAATTTAGAGGATGCATGGTTAAGTCTGTATATAGTTAAGCATCTCCCTAATAATATATTGGAATATTTGCTTATATCATCATGGACTTAGCCATCTTTAATAGAATTTTATTTTTTCTCTTTACAATACCATTTTGTTGTGGAGTGTTCACCAATATATACGCTCTTTGAAGTGTTTACAGTTAATTATAAAGATACATTTTTTTCCTTTTAAACCTATTTTCTTATATTTATGAGATGAATTATAAACATAAATTATTAACCCTTATGGTCATAAATTACTCAAATTAGACTTTTGTTTTGATTATAATTTATATGATATGGAAATAATAGATTTAGAGGATATATATTTAAGTATATATAAAGCCATTAATAAAGTATCACCTTAATAATATATTAAGAGATTTGCTTATGCCATCATTGACCTCACCATTTTAAATTTTTTTTCCTTTTATACAACACCATTTTATTGTGAAGTCCTAGGAACAATTAATTGCATAACTATACCTTTTTTTATTACATAGTTCTTTAAATTGTTTAAAAAGATATTCACATACTTAATCAATTCTTAAAGTTTTATTTCTTTTATCTAATTGATTTTCTACAATATTTAACTATTTTTTTAAATATTCTAATATTTTATATTTATAAAATTTCAGATAAATATAAACATAACATGTAAGTGATGAAATATAAGACACTATCCCTTACCTTTCATACTTATTGGACTATATATTATAATAGACTAATTGTAATGAAAATATGATTTTATCATCCCTTTAAAATGATTTAGTTATTTTTTCTATTAGACAACGTTGACACCTAGACAATTCAATTTTAGGAAGTGAGACTAAAAGACCTACTTTGGCTAATTTATTTATTTTATCTTACTTAATATGATCTACTATAGCATATTAGATATTTGCATTTACAATATTGTTGTTGGTTAATACAATAATAGAAAAATAATTATTGTATATATTAAACACATCATAATTAATATCTAATATAAATAATACATTTGACAAATGTTCATAACCATCATAAAAAGTTTCATAATAAACATTTACAATATAACCTTAACAAATAAGTTTATAGCTTAAAAATAGAAAAACAAGTATAGAAACAAAATTTCATCAAATTGTAGGTACATAAAGAATATCATAAGTAGTAAGACTTAACCATCTCACATTGCTAATTTATAAGGGTTAATTCCTTTAACTTTTATCTTCATGTTATTCCCAATATGCACCCATCTTAAACCAACTCTAGTTTGACACCTTTTAGTCTACAATCCATTAAAGATCATATCTAGTAGGTAATATAGAGCTAGGAATATTAGTTAAATGATAACAAGTAATAGTAAGTCATACCTTTTTTGCTTAGTGCATTCATGAGAAAAATGACCAACTTTGCCATAATTGTAATATTACTTACATTTTAAATCAAAAATGATTTTTGAACTAGTTTTAACTTTAGCCACATTTACTTGACTAAAAGACTTAACAACCCTAAGGTATATCTCTCTTAAAATCAAATGGCATAAGATATCTTTAAAGAACTTAATAGTTTTATTACGTATTATATTAATTTTCATGTGCTTTTAGTACAAAGAAAAAAGTAAATGATAACCTAAACTTGTTGCTTATCCTTAATAGTATGACCAACTATTTTGAACTTTTTAATCATATTAGACATCATTCTTAAGTGTTACTTCTTATTATGATATGATTTTTTCATAAAAATGTCAAAATTGATCTTAAACTCTCTCAGTTTAGTGGTTGAAATACTGTTAAACTTGTTTTTTTAAAGATAATTATATTACTTGGGTAATCTTAGGTGCCTCAAACTCATGAATGAGATCATCCTCCATATTTTTAAGCAAACTTATGCAAGCTGTACTGTTCTTTCCTTTTCAAACCTTAAAAGCCCCTTAATTTTGCCTTTACCAAGTAGGGAAGCCTTCCCAAAGTTCACTATAACATAATTAGTAACTTCTAGCACTTTATGTTCTTTAAGAATATACTAAACTTTATAGTATTATCTATTATTGTTTTTACCATTTTGCTTATCCTTTTTTGTTGAACTCATTAACAATATTCTTTGTAGTCATAAGTATAACAACTTTGAAACTTTTATCAATGATTAGTACTAGCATTTTAACCATTCATTTTGCACTAATGTTGAACTAGATTAACAATAATCTAAAATGACTTAAAGAATTGAAAGCTCATAGTGTTCCTAATCATATTCTTTCATACTAATACTAAATTATCTTAATTTGTACAAAATTTAAGTTTTTAAGTGAAAATTCCTATAATCTTACTAACTTAACAACTTTTACTCTTTCATTAATTCGTCATGTATGCAAAATATATATATTAAGTATTAAAAATAATAATTAAACACATATAGCAATATAATAGACATTTATAATAAAATTTTACATCCATGACATCAAATTTTTAAAAAATATAATATCAAACACGAAATAACACTATAATAGTATTATCCATCCTAACTAAGATTTATTTATTTACATATGATTTAGAAAAGGCAATGAGTTTAAAGTAGAGAATTACTAACTTGTAAAGTCTTATCTTTATTAGCATCTCAAATAACCTTACGCCCAACTCTCAAAAGCTATAAGCTAATCTTTATTTTGTTAAAGCAAATATGTCTTGTATCTCAAAGATTATGACTCATTAACAATATAATTGAGCACCTTATAACATGCTCGATATGATGCTTTCATACTTTCTTAAGGGCATCTTTTTAGTCATCATGCCACTTAATAATACACTTGATGTGTTCCAACTCATAACATATCTTAGCTCTCCAAAAGTTTATTAATGACTTAAGCATAATATCAATCTTTATTTCTTATTTAAG
>JAHLGO010000090.1:4606313-4682247 GCA_020615895.1 Ceriops decandra
TTTGCAATCCTTCTCTCTTTGCTTGTTTGTTTAAGCTCATAAACGTGCTAATTTTAATTAAAAAATGTTGTATATAAGTATTCTATTGTTGTTTTGTGTTGAAAAAAAAAAGAAAAAAAAAGAAAAATAGATGGAAGAAAAACAAAAGAAAGAGAACATCAAATTCAAGTTATTGATAAGGTTAATAATTTGGTCATATTGGCCACAATAATGATAAAGTTTTTCTTGCTCAACTCCAATTTTACCATATATTTTCCTATTTTGTTACCTAAGTTTGTCCTCTAGGTTATACGACCCCTATCCTGAGTTTTGTCAGTTTAGTTCATTAAATTCGTTTGCCTTGATATCATTTTTCATTTTTGATTCCTTGTTGTCCAATTTGTTTAACTTTACACTATTTATCTTATTCTGTTCAAAATCAATACCCTTGATTTACATTATTTAGTTATTTATAGAGCTGAAAGGAAAATCTGAGCAGTAAAAGATAAGAGTGAAAGTTCATATAAAGAAAAAGCCATAAAGAGTGTAAACATGAGGGAGTATGACACCATTTATTTAGTGACACACATGAGAGAGTGTTTTGTGAGCTATCCTAATTATTTTGTATAAAAGTAATACTATGATGTCTAAAGACAAAGGTATAACTCATGAGGGAGTTTGGTGATGTGTCCTTCATGATCAAAGCTATGCAACAACAATTTAAGCGCATGAATACTAAATTTGATGTTATGAGGGAGAGGATGGAGGAGCAAGCTAATACAATAGCAAAGTTGCAAAGGAGGCATGGGGAATATGAGGCTCTTAAAGCAAAAAGGCAGTTGAGACGTGCCTATGACCATGAAGATGATAAATTTGACGATCAAACTATTATGATTAGAACTATTAACAATAGAAGGGATCGAAGAGAATTTAGGAGGTAAGGGCACTCATGACCATAATTTGGGCAATATTAAAATTACAATTCCTCTATTCCAAGGCAAGAATAATCCTAATGCATACTTAGGATGGGAGAAGAAGGTTGAATTGGTTTTTGATTGCCATAACTATTCTGAGGAGAACAAGGTAAAGCTTGTTGTAGTTGAATTTATTGATTATGCTATTATTTAGTAGGATTAACTTGTTTTGAATAGGAGAAGGAATCATGAGTGGCTTATTAATGCATGAGAGGAGATGAAGGCTATCATAAAGAGGAGGTTTGTCCTTAATCACTATTACAAGGAGTTGCACCAAAGGCTGTAAAGGCTTACTCAGGGTACCAAAAGTGTGGAGGACTACCATAAGGAGATGGACAGTACTTGATTAGGGTGAATGTAAAAGAAGCTAGAGAGGCAAGCATGGGTCAATTTCTACAAGGGCTAAATAGGGACATAGCAAACGTGGTTCAATTGCAACACTATGTGGAATTAGAAGACATGGTGCACATGGTAATAAAAGTTGAAAGGCAACTTAAATGAAAAGGCTGCACACGATTTGGGCATAATTTAGGTTGTACCTTATCTTGGGAGCCAAATTGGAGTAAAAGGGATGAGTTGGCCAATTACAAGTCCAAAGCCAAGCTACCCAAGCATAAGAATATGGGTTTCTAGCAAGGAGACAAGTAATTTTGAACCCTAACCAAGTAGAAATAGAGATGTTAAATGTTTTAAGTGTTTGGGCAGGGGTCACATTGCATCTTAGTGTCTAAATAAGTGTGCAATGATCTTGAGAAGTAATGGTGATATTGAAACTGAAAGTGAATCAAATAATGATTTTGTGCCATCATCAGAGGGTAAAAGTGATGGAGGGGAGTATCCTCTCCAGAGCTTTAATTCCAAATGGACCAATTACACAAGCTAGAGTTTTAATGGATGCAAGAGGTCCATTGCATATTCCAAAAGTCCCAATAATACAAGTTAGAGCCAAAAAGATTGAAGAAGCACTAAGTGGGGTAATTGAAGACATTCAGGCCAATTAAGCTTCAAATAGTGCAAATTCAAGTTTGACAAAGAGTCTAGGCCTAATTAATATAATTGAAATACTTAATGAGTTAGACTAAGTAATAGCTTTCACTTCTAAATAAGAGTTTTTTGTTTGTGTTGGAATTTATCTATAGTTAAGAATTCTTCCAAAATAAGGATTTTTCCTAATTAGGAATTTGTGGTACTTTAGAATTGTTATCTTAGCTTATAAATAAGCACCCTTTGTAAGCTCTGGAAAATCAAACAACTTTGAGTGAAATAGAAAGTAAGGGTTTTTCTCCCTCAGGTTTTTTGAGGACTAAAGAACTTATTAAGAGTTACTTCTTCTTGTGGCATTCTAATTGACTTATCACTCTTAATTCCTTTCTTTTATAGAGTGTAACATCCATATCCTTCTTAGATACCTTAAGTTCATGTTCCTTCAAATGGTGGGTCTAGGGTTTGTGTTATTAAACTCTAGTTTAGCTTTCCTGGTTGTTTTTTGATTCCTTATGTGCGTTGGGTCCTTGAGCCATGTCTTTTTGGGGTTTACCAAGTCAGTTAGTATCAGAGCCTGGTTTTAAATCAGGTTGAATCCACTCACTCTTTAATTTTCTACCTTGTGATTTATTTATTTATTTTTTGGTTGTTTATTATGTCTATTACTATTCAAATGGACAAATCTGTTTATTTGCAATCCTTCTCTCTTTGCTTGTTTATTTAAGCTCATAAATATGCTAATTTCAATTCTAATTGTTGTATTTAAGTATTCTATTGTTGTTTTGGGTTAAAAAAAAAAAGAAAAAAAGGAGGAAGAAGAACAAATGAAAGGAAACATCAAATTTAATTTATTGATAAGGTTAATAGTTTGGACATATTGGCCACAATAATAATCAAGTTTTTATTGTTCAACTCCAATTCTACCATCTATTTTCCTATTTTGTTACCCAAGTTTGTCCTCTAGGTTGTACTACCCCTGTCTTGATTTTTGTGAGTTTCGTTCATTAAATTCGTTTGCCTTGATATCCTTTTTTGTTTTTGATTCCTTGTTCTCCAATTTGTTCAATTTGATGCCATTTATCTTATTCTATTCAAAATTAATACCTTTGATTTACATTGTTTAGTTCTTTATAGAGCTGAAAGGGGAAATCTAAGTAGTAAAAGGTAAGAATGAAAGTTCATATATAGAAAAAACTATAAAGAGTGTAAACACAAGGGAGTGTGACATTATTTTTTAAGTGACATATATGAGAAAACGTTTTGTAAGCTATCCTAATTATTTTGTGTAGAAGTAATACTATGACGTCCAAAGAGAAAGGTGCAGCTCAAGAGGGAGTTAGTAATGTGTCCTTTATGATCAAAGCTATGCAACAACAATTTGGGCGCATGAATACCAGATTTAATGATATGAGGGAGAGGATGATGGAGTAAGCTAATACAATAACAGAGTTGCAAAGGAGGCACGAGGAATATAAGGTTCTTAAAGCAAGAAGGTAGTTAAGACGTGCTTATTACCATGAAGATGATGTAGAAGATGATGAATTTGACGATCAAACTACTGTGATTAAAACTATTAACAATAGAAGGGATCAAAGAGAATTTAGGAGGTATGGCACCTATGACCATAATTTGGGTAGTATTAAAATGACAATTCCTCCATTCTAAGGTAAGAATGATCCTGATGCGTACCTAGAATGGGAGAAGAAGGTTGAATTGGTTATTGATTGCCACAACTATTCTGAGGAAAAAAAGGCAAAGCTTACTGCAGTTGAATTTACTGATTATGCTATTATTTGGTGGGATTAGCTTATTTTAAATAGAAGAAGGAATCATGAGCAGTCTATTGATACATGGGAGGATATGAAGGCTATTATAAAGAGGAGATTTGTCCTTAATCACTATTAAAGGAAGTTGTACCAAAGGCTGTAAGGGCTCACTCAGGGTACCAAAAGTGTGGAGGACTACTATAAGGAGATAGAGATTACCATGATTAGGGTGAATGTAGGAAAAGATAGAGATCTAACCATGGCTCGATTTCTGTAAGGGCTAAATAAGGATATAGCAAACGTAGTTGAATTATAGCACTATGTGGAATTAGAAAACATGGTGTATATGGTAATGAAAGTTGAAAGGCAATTTAAATGATAGGGCTCCACACAATTTGGGAATAATTTAGGTTCTACCTCATCTTGGAAGCCAAATTGGAGTAAAAGGGACGAGTTAGCTAATTACAAGTCCAAAGTCGAGCTACCCAAGCACAAGAATGTGGGTTTTTAGCAAGGAGAGGTAATTTTGAACCCTAACCAAGTAAAAATAGAGATGTGAAATGTTTTATGTTTTTGGGCAGGGGTCACATTGCCTTTCAATGTCCAAAAAAGCATGCAATGATCTTGAGAAGTAATGGAAATTGATAATGAATCAGGTAATGATTTTATGCCATCATTAGAGGGTGAAAGTGATGGAGAGGAGTATCCTCTCTAGAGCTTCAATTTCAGAAGGCCCAATAACATGTGCTAGAGCTAAAAAGGTTGAAGAAGCACTAAATGGGCTAATTGAAGACATTCAAGCCAACCAAGTTTCGAATGATGTGAATTCAAGTTTGATAAAGAGTTCAGGCCTAATTAATATAATTGGAATACTTAATGGGTCAGACTAAGTAATAGTATTCATTCTTAAATAGGAGTTTATTGTCTATGTTGGAATTTATTCATAGTTTGGAATTCCTCCAAAATAATGATTTGTCCTAAGTAGGAATTTGTGCCTTTTTAGGATTACTATCTTAGCTTATAAATAGGCACCCCTTGTAAGTTTTAAAAAATCAAATAACTTTGAGTGCAATAGAAAGTAAGAGTTTTTCTCCCTCAGTTCTTTTAAGAATTAAAGAACTTATCATGAGGTACTTCTTCTTGTGGTGTTTTAATTGGCTTATCACTCCCAATTCCTTTCTTTTACAGAGTATGACATCCATATCCTTCTTAAATACCTTAGGTTTGTGTTCCTTCGAATGGTGGGTCTAGGGTTTGTGTTAGTAAACTCTAGTTTAGCTTTCTTGGTTATTCTTTGATTCCTTATGAGCATAGAGTCCCTAAGCCACATCTTTTTAGGATTTTCTGCATTAAGGGGTTTCCTGCACTAGTAGCACAACTAACAGGCAATCCTAAAAATTGCAACATGCCCAACAACCTAAAATCCCAAAAATTGCAGCATATTTAGTAGCCTACAATTCCAGATATTGTAGCATGTCTAGCTACCTATAATCCCAAAAATCGTAGCACATCCTATAGCTTGCAATCCTAGAAATTTCAATATGTCCAACATACAGTCATTGCGATTGCAGCATGTCTAATAGGCAATCCTAAAGAGTGTAGCATGTCCAGCAATTGTAGCACATATAGTAGCAACCTTTGGGTAGTAGAAGTAGGCAATCCAACAGTTGAAAATTATAGGTAGTTATGGCAGCATGTGTGGATAGCAATAGCAGGACGTGTAGATAGCAATAACAGAACATGTAAGCAGTGATAGCAGCATGTGCAGACAATAATAGCAAAACGTGCGGACAGCAATAGCATAACATGCAAGCAACAATAGCAACACGTGCAGACAATAATAGTAGAATATACAAGCGGTGGTAGTATCACGTGTAGAAACCAATAGTAGCGTGTGCAGACAATGATAGTAGCACATGCGAATAATAATAGCAAAATGTGCGAATAGCAATAGTACAACATGCCGGCGGCAATAACAGCATGTGCGAATAGTAATAGCAGAATGTGCAGGTAGCGATAGTAGCATGAATGGATATTAATAGTAGCGCATATAGGCAGCAATAACAGTAGGTCTTGCATCTTACAGTAGTTGAGGAGAAAACCTGTCATGACAATAGGTTCAATAACTTGTAGCAGCAGGGGAGAAAATATGCCTGGTAGCAGGGCAAGCCATATTGACAGTAGGGGAAGGAACCTACCAAGGTCAAAGGAGGTAGCACTGATAATAGAAGGAGAGAACCTACTAAGGCAACAAGGAGGTAATACCAGCAATAGAGAAGAGATCCTATTGAGGCAGTAGGTGAGGCAACCTACTGAGGCAGCAGGTAAGGTAGCATTGGTAGCAAGAAAAGGAACTTGCCAAGATAGAAGAGACAGACAAAACCTTAGCAAAGACCGATAGTGAGGAAGAAGAAGATCCATTTTCTGCAACAGCAGCCTGTGCATATTGAGTGATCTTTTTTAGGAAAGTTTTCATTATAAAAATTTTGATAAACTTATTGAAAAAGGGTAAGATACCCTTAGAGTGATCGGGAGATCGTTGTAAGTGGTTAAGGAGTGATTTTTGCACAACATTGTTGTATCCCTTGATAACAAGAGTGGATTGTGCGATTTAGGAGTAATTATGTTATTTTGTGGATGTAGCTCACACATTGTAGGTGAACCACATAAAAATTACCGTATGTTCTTGAGTGCTTGCATTAGATTGATATTTGTACGATCATTCTCACATAAAGATAAAAGATTAAAAATTGGATCATCGACTCTAATAAGTCACAAAGGTTAATTCAAAAAGATTTGTAAGAAGCAAGCAACTCACATTGATTCACCCCTTCCTGCTCTTAGTGTAAGACCTAAGAAGGTCCTCATCAAGTGGTATCAAAGCTTGGTTCCTTTGTTGATCCAATTTGCTTGCTTTGATTTGAAGTTATTTATGGATACTGTGAATTCTTATCTCTATTGTTAATTGAGATTATGGATAGTATGAATAGTATTAACAGCAAGGACATCCTTACTTTTGATGGATAGAATTATTAGTTATAAAAGAATAAAATGCTCCCATATCTGATGTCCCTTGGTCTTAATGTATTTGAGTCTACTATTAGGGGCTTTATCCCTATCGTTGAAGGTGATGCTATATCATCTGTTGATAAGAAGAATTTGGGATATGATGGAAAGGTGAGAAATGCCTTATATGCTTCCTTATCAGACAAAGAATTCACTAAAGTGATGGGGTGCAAGACAACCAAGCAAATATGGGACAAATTAAAGAACATTTATGAAGGAGACAAGGTTGTAAAGGAAGCCAGGTTACAAATTTGGAGGAGCAGATTCCTAGACATAAAGATTCAGAATGATGAGTTTATGATGCCCTTTTCACATGAGTCAAAAAAATTGTGTGTTCCATCAGAGGCTATGGAGAGGAGATTAACGATGCCATTGTGGTAAGGAAAATACTTAAAACCTTGCCAAAAGCTTACAATGCCAAAGTCTCTTTCATAAAAGATAGAGATTTGAATAGGCTGTCCTTAGATGATTTACATAGCATATTGGTGCCTATGAAATGAGAATAGCCCTAATAAAGAAAGAAAAGAAATCTAAGGTGGAGAAGGAGCTAACCTTCAAGGCAATGAAGAAATTAAAGATTAAAGATTGAGAAAAAGAATCTGATAGCAACTTTAGAGAAGAAGATGGTGATACTAAACTAGATGAATTCATGACATACATCACCAAAAATATGAGAAAAGGAAAAGGGAAGTATAAGGGAAAACTACCCTTGAAGTGCTTTAGCTTTGGAGACATAGGGCATTTTGTTGTGGACCACCCAATGAGAATAAAAACTAATAGTGATGATAATGATAAGTCAATCCCAAGGATGAGGGTAAAGTAACATAGTTATTTTAAAGCTGGAAATTCAAGTGTCAAAGGGAAAAAGAAATTCTTTAGATCCGAAAGAAAGAATTTTCTGAGTAAGCTGAATGAAGAAGATTCTGAAAAAGAAAGTAATGATGATTCTAATAATGAAGTTGTAAAGGATGTGCTAGTCGCCCAAGTAGATAATGATCAAGAATCTTCAAGTGATGATGAATCAATAGAAGAGGAAGAGGATGAGTTGGGGCAGTAACTTGAGAATGAATTGAGAGCTTATTTTTGCATAAACAGCAAGTTGGAAAAAGAGGTAAAGCATCTTAAGCAACTGTATGAAAATTCTGCTGTTGATGAATCTGATTATGTTTGAGGCAAAGCAAGGCAAGATACATGAAGATCTTAGTGCTGAGGTGATTGCACAAGAGCAAAAGGTAGTGACTTTGCAAGCCAAGCTTTATAAGGCTAAGTTTGAACTGAGGAAGCATGAAGAAAGCTTTATATAGGCCATAAAAGTGAAAGGAGAGTCATCTTTAGCAAATGTCATGATGGAGGATGCTACCAGAAAGTTGGATAAGTGTCTGAGCAATAAAAGACCTCATTCTATGGGGGAGAAAGGACTTTGCTACATTGAAAAACCGAGTAAGAAGGTACAAGAAAAGAATAAAATTGTGTTTGTACCTAAAAGTAATCACAATGACACTATAGAGAATAGAAACCAACCCAAGCTAAAATGGGATAAAAAAGAAGTGGTAATGACTCCCATCCAAAGGAGACAGGCTGTCAAAGATGGAGAAAAGGTTGCCACAGCAATTGCTAAAGAAAGGAGACATGAACTTAGTAAAAGAAGAAAATCCAAATTTGAAGGATTTTGTTGGAGCTATGGTAAGTATGGGCATAAGGATAATGTGTGTTGGAGTAATGGGCAAATAATGAAGAGGAATATAAGGCAAGAGTATAGGGGGAGACTTTATCAAGAAAGGAGACAGTCTTAGGTGAAAAGAAGTCATATTCCACTAAGAAATAGTTTTGATTTGTTGGGAGAGATCTGTGGAAGATGTGAAAGGGCTGGACACATTGCTAAGGATTGCTTGACATTGTTGCCTGGTCAAAAAGTGCAAAGGTGAACACTTCCACATGCTCTTACATTCAACTAAACATTATTTCCCAATCAAAGAATACAAAGGAGGACACCTACACATGTACCTATATTTAGCCAACCATTACTGCTTGGTCAAAGAGTACTAAAGAGAACACTTACACATGCTTCTAGATTTGACCAGAAAAGAAGAAGAGGAAGAGAAACATCTATGGTTATGGAAGTAGCCTTAAAAGCTTTCAAGAAAGAAAAGTTATGGATTCTGGACAGTGGCTGTTCTTCACATATGACATGAGACTCTAAAATGTTCAAGGAAGTAGTAAAATATGATAGGGGATCAGTTAGATTTGACAATGATGATGCCTTAATGATTAAAGGTATTGGTTTTGCTGAAATTGGTGTAGAAAAATTGAAATCAGAGAAAGTGCTTTATGTTGAAGGGTTAAAACACAATCTTATTAGTGTTAGCCAACTTTGTGATGATGGACATAAAGTTATTCTCAGCAAGAGTGGCTGTATGGTAAAGAGATTAATTGATGGTGTTGTTCTTACTAAGGGTGAATGAACAAATGAAAACTTATACCAAGTTCCTATAAGTAACAACATATGCTACATAAGCACTAAAGATAAGAATTTGTTGTGGCATAGAAGATTGAGACATCTTGGACAAAAGAGGTTGAACTTAAGTATTCAACCACCCCTTAAAGGCTAAGATATGCCTCTAATCCCTTTCCCCTTCCATCTTCTATTATTCTTTGGATTTTTTTTATCAAAGGAGGAGATACTTTACATAAATCCAAAAAGAGTATATATTGATTAAAAGGGGGAGCAGCTTAATAAATAAAGGTAAAGAAATTGTTAAGGGGGAGAAGTAGAAAGGGGGAGTTCAACCCAGTTAAAGGAGATGCATGTTTTAGGGGGAGTTATGAATGTTAAAATTTGTGCTTCTAATTAATTATTGATTTATAGATTTAATGTGTTGCCAACAAATCCAAAGGGAGAGATTGTTGAGCTTATCTTTAATGGCTAATGTTGGATTTATTGTGAACAACATCTCACATAATTGTTCTTGTTAATTTGATGATACGAATGTCATTGAGCTGTAGAGAAATCGTTGGTCAAAATTATTGATGGTAGGTCAATTAAAGTCAAAAGTCAACATTAACTGTTGACCCTAAATTTTAAAGTCAAGGCTAGTCGTTGATCTTTGACCATTGACCCTAAATTTTAAGATTCAAATCTGACCATTGATTGTAGGACAATCATTAGGAATCAATGATGATCATGTAACCTTAATATCAAGTTTCTATAAATAACCCCATGTATTTTGTAAGAGTGTGTGCACTACATAATTGTTTAAGAGAAAGGAAAACCTCATTGTCGTAGCCAACCAAGAGAGAGAAGCAGCCAAGAAGAGTAGCAGCTGGCCATACCAAAAAAGAGGTGCAGCAATTGGCCATACCAAAGGAGCGGTGCAACAAGCAGCCACACCAAAGAGAGGTGTAGCAGTAAGATTCGATAGCAGGTATAGTAAAAACTAGCAATTATAAAAGGTAAAGGAGAATCAACAAGATCCAGCAAAAGGTGTAGCAAAAACTAGCAATTATAGAAGGTGGAGGAGAATCAATAGGGTCTAGTAGTAAGGGTAGCAAACCAAAAGTTGCAAATTGGAGGAGTAGTAGTAAGGGTAACAAACCAGCAATCCATAACAGGAGATCCATGCACCAATAGCACAACCAGTAAGCGTTCCCAGCACCAGCAGGCATTTCCTATACCAATAGAACAACCAGCAAGTATTCCTTGCACCAGTAGCACATCAAGTAGCCTACAATCCTAGAAATTGCAACATGTCCAGTAGCCTAAAATCCTAAAAATTACAGCACATTCAGCAACTTGCAATTCTAGAAATTACAACGTGTCTAACAGTCTGCAATCCCAGAAATCATAATACGTCCAGTAGCTTGTGATCCCAAAAATTGTGACATGTCCAATAGCCTGAAATCCTAAAAATTTTAGCATATCCAGCAGGCTGAAATCTTAGAAATTGCAACACATTCAGCAGCCTATAATTCTAGAAATTACAGTGTGTCTAACAACCTATAATCCTAGAAATCGCAACATGTCCAGCAGCCTGCAATCCCAAAAATTGTAGCATGCCTAGTACGCAATCACAGCGCTTGCAGTACGTTCAGCAAGCAATCCTAATGAGTGCAACATATATAGCAGCAACCTCTGGGCAGCAAGAACAGGTAAACTAGTAGCTAAAAATTGAAGGTAGCGATAGTAGCATATGTGGACAGCAATAGCAGAACGTATAGGCAGTGATAGCAACACATGCGAATAGCAATAGCATAACATGTGGACAATAATAGCAGAACATGCAAACAACAATAGCAGAACGTACATGTGGTGATAATAGCATGTATAGACAACAATAACAAAACATACTGTTGTTCCCACAGCCTTGTATAGGTTGTAATTGTTGTCAACCAGGTTTAAGTGTGTAATAAAGTAAAGCCACATGGAAGGGCAATAAGGCAAAAGCCACATGGAGGGGTAAGAACGTAAAAGCTATGTGGAAGGGCAAGAAAGTAAATTCTCCCTATTAGGGTTTCATCAAGGAGTATATAAAGGCCAACATAAGAGAGTGAACAGTAATTGTTGACGGAAGAAGAAGAGAACGAAAATTGGCCAAATCGGAGCAGACCGGCAGAAGAAGAAACCTAATGGCCAAAAACAGAAGGTCGACAAAACAGGGAACGAAGAACGGCTGAGTGAAAAAGGGAGAGAGAAACCCAATGGCCAAACAGGGGAAGGAGTCAAAGAGGTGAACGACTAAATGGGTGAACGAAAAAAAGACGATACAGCCAAAATCAGATTCGACTAGATGGTGAGATAGATCTGGCCTGACAGTGAGAGAGATCTGGCTGAATGAAGAGAGAGAAACCATCGGCACAACATGAGAGAAAGAGAGCAAAATTGAGACAGCCGTTGGAAGAGAGAGAAAAGAGGTATATGACCAGAACAGAGGAGTCGATGGGAAGGAGAGAAAAAGAAACCTGACGGCCAAACAAGGAAGGAGAGAAAAACCCGTTACGGCCAGAACAGAGGGGTGGACGGCTGATGAACAGTGACCGGCAGAAAAGGGAGAAAATCTAATACAGCCAAAGGAGGTATGGAATGGACAAGGGCAAACTAAAAACGTACGTGAGGCGAGCCGTGAGACAGTGAGATTGTGGGGTAAAGACATGGGTGAGACTATGAAAGCAAGAGTTGTGTGAGACAATAAAGAGAAGAAATTCGACGAAGCTTTAGAAAGAACTCAACGTATTTCTAAATTTTTTCAAGAGAGGTTAGAGAGCATTGCAGTGAACTTCTAAGCGGCAGTGGAGCAGCCTTTCCATCCAACATAGGCAAGACAAGCTAGAAGAAGGGTAGACATAGTAAGTGACACTCTTTGTATTATACTTGCTTAGTAATTGCAATAGTGAAAGGAGCAGAGGATTAAGACATCCATTGTACCTGGAATTCTTAAGTATAATGGATAGTCTTGGTAAGGGAAAGTCCCTACCATCGTGGATGTACGTCACGTTGACGGAACCACGTAAATGTCGTGTGTCCTTAATTTGCTTTATGTTTTGTGTTTTGAATTGAGTTGTGAACGCAGCTAAAGTATCAGCCAACCCATAACCTAACGAATGCCTAAACAAGAACATCCAAATTGTCTATTAGGCAAGGTGTCTGAAAGGTGACTTTGGACACTATTGTGATTAGTAGGTAGCAATAGATCTACCTTAGTCGAATCTGAGAAAGAGTTCACTTTCAAGAAGAGGTTGAAGTCGTTCATTTACCTACGAATTGCGAATTATGGTGATATTGTTTCACTCCCCTTCTCAGTATCCCAAACTAGTAGATCCTAGGGAGAAGTTGGGAACTTTAATTGGTATCAGAGCACAGGTTCACCAGTTTGAAGCTTAGTAGCTTGGTTACTAGTTTGAAGGGATCTAGAAGTTTGACTTGTTCAGCATACTGAGAAATGGAAGCCGGTAGCAGCACTAGCACCACTTATAGCAAGAAGGTTCCAATCTTCAACAGAACCAACTACCATATGTGGAAAGTAAGAATGCAAGTGGTATTTGCAACCATGGGCATGAATATGGTGAAATGCGTACATGAGGGTTTTATGGCTCCGGAAGAAAGTAAAGACCCAACCCCAGAACGACCTGAGAAGTCATGGGAAGAACAAGAAGGACTAATTGATTGTGAAGAAAATTTTGAGAATTTTCCCTGAGAGGTTTGCCTCGAAGGTAGCAGCCATAGAGGAGAGTAGAGATCTTAATTCTATGCCTCTGTATGATCTCCAATAAAATCTCATTGCATATGAGATAAGGATAAAGTCAACTGAAAGTTCTACAACAACGAAGGTATCAAAGGAGGCAGTTTTCAAAGTTATGAGACACTTGAAGATGAAAGAAGAGGAAGAATCATCCAGTGATGATTATGATAAGGAGGAGGAAGAAAGTGAAGGTAAAGTATTGGCTTACTTCACAAGGAAGTTCAAAAAGGGATCTAAGAAGGGAAAGGACAGTTGTCCTTGAGATGTTATCGTTGTGGGTGGATTGGACACTTTGCCTCTCAGTGCAAAGTGAAACTTGATAGATGAGGATGGTGATGATGAGTTGAATTTAAAATGGAGAAGTCCATCATTCAAATCAAAGAAGTCCAGCAAGAAGACTGCCAACCTACAGAAGAAGAAGAGAGGCTTATTCAAGAGTTATGGGAGTCAGATAAAAGAAGTTGATGAGGAGGAAGATGAAGAATCATCAGATGAGTAGGCCTTTATGCCATTAGCTTAAGGTGATAGTTTAACCTCTGAAGAGGAAGAGGAGGTTGATGAAGAAGAACCAGATCTTAAAGTTAAGTTGGAAGCATCTTCAAAGGAGATAATCAGAAGGGCAGAACAATAAAAAGGTTGGACGTTCACATAAAACAAGTTGAAGCAAAGTCTAAGGAAGCTGAAAGTCAAAAGGATAAAATAAAGGCTGAACATATTGACTTAAAGAGAAGATTTGAAGAACATATCAAAATATGTGAAGACCTTACAATAGAGCTTGGCTCAAGGACTTCAACAATTGAAGAAATGGAGATAGAGTTGCTGAGACTTCAGCAACAACTCAAAAAGAGTGAGGAGAACTTGCAGAAGTTTGAAGTAGTAGGAGAAACAAGCTCGACAAGAGAAAAGAAGAATGAGACTTTGCCATAGAAGTTAAAAGAGAAGGTTATGAGTCAGAAGAAGATAGCTGAGAATAAAGAAGATCTGAAGAAGCAACCTAGGGTGGCAAACAAGAAGGAAGAAAAGAAAGTCAGCTAGCAGAGGGCTACAACTGTACAAAAGAAGGAGAAGAAGGTGACTAAAATGAAAGTCACATAAGCAAAGAAGCCAGCTACTTTGCCTACATAGCAAGTGATAAACAGAAGAAGACAAACTGTGATCAGACCCAAGAAGAGGCAAGTTCAAGGTTATTGCCTTTGTTGTGGAGTTTGGGGTCATAAGGCGAGTAATTGCTGGTGGAGAAGGCTAGTATATGTTTCCAACTTGAGAAGATACGATGCTGTATTCAGGGGGAGACAATACAAAATTTAAAGGAGAACACCTGTCGTGAGTTCTTGCAGATCCTGTAAAAAGTAAGGACACACTGACAAGAAGTGTTGGTGGAAGCCTAAACCAATGGTTTCAAAGAACAAGTTTGTTGTATTGGCAGACTTGGAACAGTGTGAAAGGTGTGGGTAGGATGGCCATAATGCCAAGAGATGCATAACACTTCTCCCTGAGCAAGAAAAGGCACTCAATTGCATAATAAAAACAAGCAGTGCAGTCAAAGCTGAGGAAAAGGAGAAAGTTATCTTCCAGCCAGTTCAAAAGAAGGAATATAGAGCAAAAAGGGAGGTGGCTAATATAGCTGAAATTGCACTAAAGGTTGATTGCAAGGATAAGTAGTGGATCCTTGATAGTGGATGCACTTCGCACATGACGAGAGACAAGAGTAAATGTTCAAAACTAAACAAATCAAGAGAAGGTAAAGTCAAATTTGGCAATGATGACTCACTCAACATTAGTGGTCAGGGGTCAATGAATATTGGAAAAGGAATGTTGAAAGATGTTCTGCACATTAAAGGACTCAGATATAATCTAGCATCTGTCAGCCCTATGGGATTGAATTCAAATTATGCGCCCTTTGAATCAATATCTTTAGCTTTTGTTTATTTAGAATTGAATGTACTACCTATGGGATTGATTTTTATTCACACTATTTATTTTTACATGATTAAGAATAAGATATTTAATTTTTGTAGTCATGATGATAGCTACTATAGCATTGGTAATTTTGTATTGCCTAATAAGGATGCATTATAACTCAGTAATCATAAATGTTTCATGCCGACAAAAATGTTTATAAACATTTCAACCACATTAGCAAGGAAAAAGTCAATGATGTTTAGTGAAAGAGTATCCATCTTATTAGGAAGGAGAGATTGCTCTAGAGTTTAGGAAACTTCTTTTTTCATCTCCTTATATTTGAAATTAAGGTCCTTGAATTCAAAGATATGAAAGATAGTAGTCAAGTGAGTGAGGCTTGCCATGACCTTATAATAAGAGAGCTAAGGTCTCCTTATATCCTAAGGTTAAATTTCATGGTTCATGATTATGTGTTAAGATAGCCTCCTTAGTAATCATTTTTTATTATAGGTATTAGCAAAATCTTTTGTACTTATAAGTGGTGTGGGTGTTTGCTTCATACCAATGGTAGCAATTATCCATTCCATCTATTGGCTAAGGTGACAAGTTGGTAATGGCACCTATGTAGAGCATTTCATTATCAATGACTACTATGCCTTTAAAGAATTCTTTAGTGGGAACATTGTCCACTATTACTTTGGTATAGGTTGCTTTAAAATTATTATTTTCCATTAGTAAAGTATGCTTGATCATAAAACCTTGAGTGTGTATGTTTGAGCAACTATTTGGTATAATATGCAAATAAATAAGACTTAAGGTTCACATTATGACTAAATTATCATGCAATGGGATGCTATGCATGGGTACGGTTCATTTTACACAATGTTAGCTACTATGTTTTGTAAGGCACACATAGTTATAAACACATTAAATATCATACATTGATAGTATATCAAGAGTTATACATCAAAAAGCACACTAAGCATTATATACAACAAAGTAGTGTAAATCTAATATAATTCCCACCTAGTGTCACACACGTTAAAGAAATAGCACATTGTAATGCACATTATAAATAATGCTTCTATGATTTAGCACACCATTATACATATTACAAATGACACACTTTGCAATAGAAAACACCCTTTGCAATAGAAAACACCATTATGCATATTACACATCATAAGTAGAGTACAGCAATGGAACAAGTTCTTACTTCTACTACAAATTAAGTGATAAATGGATTGATAATCTCCTTGACAAATCCACTAATAAATTCATTTTGGCAGTGAGCCTCTTAAAGAAATGATATAAGGTGATTAGCAAATGGTTAAAAGGGAGTGATTCTTACCCTCAACTACTATGCTTTCATGGCTATAGATTAAGCTTTTCTTGTAACCTCTTAGAGCTAGCTAGCCCACTTTATGATTTGGGATTTTTTTCTTAGTTAAGGAAGCTTAGATGATGTATGTGAGTTTCATAGTTAGCCACTTAACTTATTAGACCTTGGTTCTTATTAATTAATTTACTCATCATTTTATTGTCATGATAACCAATAATATTAGTGTCTTTGTTTGCCAACTACTTTTAGTGAAAAGTATTATCTTATTAAAGGGTTGATATATGCTCATTGATTTAAGAAGGTGATCCCTTCATCTATTTTATGGCTTTTGCTTCTTAAATTCTAGTATTGGCCATTAAAAGCTATGTATCTAAAGCTTTATTATTATTATTATTTAAAATGTACCAACTATATAGTGAGATGATTAATGATGAAATCATGCACAGTAGTTTAGGTAATAATGAATCCTTCCATTAGTTCTTCCACAATATAGCCAACTTCCTAGATTCCTTATCCTTAGGATAAGCACCATTTCTTATCATATTTTAAAGATGATCTAACCAATGAATTAGGTATGACTTTATATTTTGCCTTCCATACTTGAATAATTAGGTTAAGAAGTTAAAACCTTTCGAAATCCATATAATTAAATTGGACAGTTATTAATCGATTAATAATAGGGTAAAAATTTGTGCATGTCTAATTGGGTAAGCGATGAATAAGAATTTATTATGTTTATTCCCTTTATATTTAATTATTTTTAATGAGTTTTATAACTATTTGAGTTAATAAGAATATATTTTATAACTTAAGTGTATTTTGAAGAAGGTTTGAGAATATTTGTTTTTAGTAGGAAAAATTTTAGCAATTTATCTTTTTTACCTTTGTTGCTTATTTCAAGTATCTTATTGACTAAACAAATCTATGTTGGAAATATGGTCTTTAATGAAATTATATTTGACATCTAAAAATTTTAAATTAAGGACAAGATTCCTAATATAAGTTCATTTGAGCATTAAGATGTTACTTCAAAGTTCAGGTAAAACCTGAAGTCCAATCTTGATTGGAGAATGAGTCTTAATTAAAGTATAACTCTTCCTTGAGCACTGTGTACTTAAATAGGTATAACTTTATTTTTTTATGTCCAAATTTGGTGATTCAAAATTCTAAATTGAAGTAAACATTTAGGTTTACAATTTTTATGAAGAATCCCAAGTCTAGATTAGTTGTTTAAGACTAAAAAATAGTGGAAAAGTCATTATAAAATTTGTTACTAGCCAAACTAAGTCTTTCTTAGTTTTAAGCTCATAACTTGGGCTTTAAACATTTATTTTGGGCAAGACGTGATGGATTTGAAAGTTAGAGAGGAGGGCTATAGCTTTTATGAAGACTTTAATATAAGAATTTTAAAAGCTTAAGGATACAAGATTAAGTGTCTTTAAGATTTTAAGAAAATTTTTAAAGAGTTTTTAAGTTTGTTGGTTGCTTTTATTTACATTCTTTAGGATATAAATAACTATCTTTTAAGAGTATAAAGGGGTAAGAATGGCTAGAGAATTGAATAACCACTTTAGAATGAATTTATTTATAGCATGTATAGTTAGGCTCTTTAATAGATTTAGGAAATTTCAAATCTTTTGATATTTTAATGGTCAAATAAGTGTTTGTTCAATTAATTTGGTTAGGTCTACTAAATTAATTAAATGAATATTAATTACTATAATTAGGAATTGTAATCCATTTTAATCCTTTTCTTGATCATTAAGTAATGAATAATAATAGGAGATTGTGGATAAGTTTTCATTTTATTATTATGAATATCTCAAATGTAGGTTAAATGATCTAAGCGTTTGTATTTGTTGCTTATATCAACTTATTTTCCTAGTTCTTAAGGTTGCTAATATATTAGTCTAGGAAGTTTATTCTAGTAGTATAATGGTCATAATCTAAGTAAAAAGCTTGTTTTACTTATTGAACATTTAAGTGAAAATTTGAGTAGTAAACATTATTATTATCAATGGTTGATAGTTCAATTTGAATTAAGATAACATTGTAGATGATCAAAATTATTAAATACCATAATTACAAATGAATCTAGAACTAGAATTTTAATATTTGATCTTTATATAGTTTTTTTTATTAATCAATTCATTTTTTTATTTGTTAGAAAATCAAAATTCAACATCCCTCCTAATTATATTAATATAGAATTTTTAGTTAATCATCAGTGAATTGATTGAACTCTCTTTGGGATTAATTCTTACTTAAACTATTTATTATGGAATAATAAAGAGTAAGGTATTAAAATTTTGGTGCTTTACTAATAGTTGCCACTAAGATAGGGACTGGGGCATAACTAGTAACTTCTTTTATGCCAATTAGTAAGAACCAAAGATATTTCTCGTATTGAAAAAGAAATAAATTGTGTTTGAGCCATTTGGTATACCATTGGAGACCATTTGCTTGCTTTAGGTTAGATACTTATTAAGTGATTTAGATAAGGCTTCATTATTCCTTGTTGCAAAATTCATTTAAGGGTGTTTGGTATGGCTCATTAATCACACATAAAATAGGATAGAGCTTCCCTTAAACTTACCTTAACCCTTGATTCTACAAATGTTTAAGGATAAAGTCATCTATGCTAATATGGTAGGCATAAGATTTATACCTTTTTGGACCTTGTAGAACAACTAAATGACCTTTTTGTGAAGATACCGTTTTAGGAACAAGATATGCCTATAAAAGAGGAAGACCATGCAAACCAATTCCCCCTTTTGTCCTTGGTCAAAATCATACAATTAATGAGAACATTAATAGGAAACTTTCTTTTTGTCATTTGCCTTTAGTCTTGGACTTAAGAAGAATTTGTCCCCTTTTTAGTTTGGTAAGCTTGGATAGATTTTAGACATATTTCATATTAGTGTTTAGGTTATATATGTCTTTTTCTAAATGACTAGGTTGGTTCAAGAGAACTCAAATTTCTTTAGTAATGGCACCATATCAACCTTTAAGAAGACAAAATAGTGATAAGTAAGATCCCAATGATAGAACATAGGCTTTCTCTAGGGATGGTTAGATATTGACATCAAGAAGGTAGTTAATGTCTTTATAGCTTTTTTGGAATGCTAATTTCTAGTCATTAGTCCAAGAATCCCATGTCTACTTAAAGAAGTTATCTAACTATTTGGGGGCAATGGCATTGGGTCATAATATAATATAATCCCTAAGTTGTTCTTGAAGGTCTTTACAATAACTCTTGGCATAAGTTAAGGTGTTTGATTTGCATGATGACTATCTAAGTGCTTGAGAACAAAAGCTAATATTATGTATGGAGAATAATGCTCAAATGTATGGATTGTAATGATAGCCCAAAAAAAAGAAAAAAAAGGGAAAAAAAGCAATAATAAAGTTAGTATATACAAAGGTATACATATAGTAAAACAAGAAGGAAAAAAAGTAAAGATACGTGATACAATTTTATTTATAGAGATAAAATAGGAAATATTGGGCCTCCAATCTTTACAGGGAATGTTTCTATTAAGTGAGTTGACTTTATGGTTTAAACATTTTGGTAGTGTGGTTTAATAAATCTATGACTAGGCTAAAGGCTCTTGAATGTTTTTCTCCTTACCCATATGTGAGAAATAATAATGAGAGTGAGAGATTTAGTCTTTATTTCAATAACCATACGCTACATAAAAGGTTTAATACTTTCTCTTATTTAAAGCTAAGTAGGGCATAAGTTAGGTGAAGTTCTTGACTTCTCCCTAGGATCTACTAGTTTGTGATACTGAGAGGGGGGGTGAATCAGTATCACCATAATTCGCAATTCGTAGGTAAGTAAACAACTTCAACCTCTTCTTAAAAGCGAACTCTTTCTTAAACACAACTAAAGTAGATCTATTACTACCTACTAATCATAATAGTCCCCAAAGTCACCTTTCAGACACTTTGCCTAATAGACAATTCAGATGTTCTTGTTTAGGTCTTCATTAGGTTATGGCCTGACTAATACTTTAGCTGTATTCATAACTCAATTCAAAACATAGAATGTAAAGCAAATTAAGGATACATGAAATTTACGTGGTTCCATCAACGTGACGTACCTCCACGATGGTAGGGACTCACCTTTACCGAGACTATCCACTATACTCGAGAATTCCAATTACAATAGATGTCTTAATCCTTTGCTCTTTTCACTATTGCAATTACTAAGCAAGTATAATATAAAGAGTATCACTTACTATGTCTATCCTTCTTCTAACTTGTCTTGCCTTTGTTAAATTGAAAGGCTACCCCACTTCTACTTAGAAGTTCACCCCAACGCTCTCTAACCTCTCTTAAAGAAATCTAGAAATACGTTGAGTTCTTTCAACGCTTCAACGAATTCCTTCTCTACGTTGTTTCATATAGCTCCTACTTTCACCATTTCACAGTCTCACCCGTCTCCTTGCCCCATGATCTCACTGTCTTATGGCTCGCCTCATGTACGTTTTTGGTTTGCCCTTATCCATTTCATACCTCTTTTGGCCGTATCAGATTTTCTCCCTTTTCTGTCGATCACTGTTCATTGGTCGTTCACCCCTCTGTTCTGGCTATAACGGGTTTTTCTCTCCTTCCCTGTTTGGTTATCAGTTTCTCTTTCCTTCCGTTGGTGGTGTGTTTTGTCATGCTCACTTGGTTGGCCGTCAGGTTTCTTTCACTCTCCTTCCCATCGACTCCTCTGTTCTGGTCGTATACCTCTTTTCTCTCTCTTCCAATGGCTATCTCAATTTTTCTCTCTTTCTTTCGTGTTCTGCCGTCCCCCTCTTTTTCTCTCTCTCGACCTTTGTTCTTCATTTAGCCCCTAAATCTGATTTTTGGCCGTCCTAGTTTTCTCTATTTTTCTGCCGACGGTCTCTCTCTCTCTTTGTCTACCCTTCTTCGGCCGTCTCTGTCTATTTTTTTGTCGATTGTCCACTCAGTTTTGCCATCGACCCATTTCTCTGTTTTGTTATCTACTCGTTTCTCTCTCTCTCTTGCCGTGTTGTGCTTTCTTTCTCACCATCCAGTCGTGTCGACCTGTTTCTCTCTCTTGTCGTGTTGTGCTTTCTCTCTCACCATCCAGTCGTGACATCCGTTTCTCTCTCTTTTGTCATGTCGTCCGTTTCTCTCTCTTTTGTTGTCCAGTCAGATTTCTCTCTCTTACCGCCAGATTTCTCTCTTTTTTAGGTGGTGTTTGACGGTTTCTCTCTTTAGGTTTTGGCTGACTCCACTCTTCCAATGTTTTGTGGTTTCCTTTTGCACTAGGTTTTGGCTGACTACTCTCTTTGCTTGCATGGTTTCTCTTTTCTTTTGCAGGTGGTGTTCTTCCATGTAAGGTTTGGTGTTTTACTGAGTATTCAATTGTGTTGGCTTTACCCTAGTTTTGTATTCCAAGGTCTTTATATACTCTCTTCCATGAAACCCTAATAGGGCTTATGTGGTGAATTTACATTCTTGCCCTTATGCAATGGATTTACTTTCTTGTCCTTCCATGTGGCTTTACTTTCTTGCACACTTAAACCTAGTTGACAACAATTATAACCAATATAAGGTTATAGGAATAACAATCTCCCCCTTTGCAATTGTTGGCAACATTCGTAACAAAAGCCATTATGCAGCAATTTTAACTCCCCCTAAATATGCACTCCCCTTTTCTTAATTGCACTATTGCTTCTCTCCCCTTTTGTCAACTAATTACAAATTTGAAATACTCACAAAGTAGAGATGGAGGATTCACCTAATTTTCAGGGTTGAGGAGGCATTCACACAGACAGACTCATTCTGTGCTTTTCAAATAGCTCTGTGGACAGAGCTTTAGTTAGATCTTATATAGCCTCTTCAACAGATTTAGGTTCAACTTGTAAGAGTAAAGTAGTAGCTCCCACAATTCTTTTTCTTGTTGTAACTCTTGCTGATGGGTCACCTATGATCTGATTTTCTTAATGAGCACTGGTCGACGTTTTCTTTGGCTTTCTTTCTTGCACAGTCTTAGTTGTAAGAGGATCTCTTTCTTCATCAATCACATACAAATTTCCAGTTTTTCTGTTCCCAACTACAACAATATTGCCTTTTTTACTCTTTTCCTGGCAACCTATTTTTGTGAATATTACCTTATGGTCTTCATTGCATAGTTTACTGACAAATGCTAAATTATATCTGAGTCCTTTAACGTGCAGAACATCTTTCAGCTTTCCTTTTTCAATGTTTATTGACCCCTGGCCATTGATGTTGAGTGAATCATCATTGCCAAACTTGACTTTACCTTCTCTTGACTTGGTTAGCTTTGACAATTTACTCTTGTCTCCCGTCATGTGCGAAGTGCATCTACTATCAAGGATCCACTACTTATCCTTGCAATTAGCCTTGAGTGTAATATCAGCTATATTAGCCACCTCCCTTTTTGCTCTATATTCCTTCTTTTGAACTGGTTGGAAGATAGTTTTCTCCTTTTTCTCAGCTTTGACTGCACTACTTGTTTTCACTGTGCCATTGAGTGCCTTCTCTTGCTCAGGGAGAAGTGTCATGCATCTATTGGCATTATAGCCATCCTGCTTGCATCTTTCACACTATTCCAAGTCTGCCAATATAGCAAACTTGTTCTTTGAAACCATTGGTTTGGGCTTCTACCAACACTCCTTGTCAGTGTGTCCTTGCTTCTTACAATATGTGCAAGAAATCACGACAGGTGTTCTCCTTTGAATTTTGTATTGTCTCCCCCTGTATGTAGCATTGTATCTTCTCAAGTTGGAGACATATACTGGCCTTTTCTGCCAGTAGTTACTTGCCTTATGACCCCAAACTCTACAATAAAGACAGTAACCTTGAAATTGCCTCTTCTTGGGTCTACTCACAACTTGTTTTCTTCTGTTCATTACTTGCTGTGTAGGCAAAGTTGTTGGATTCTTTACTTGTGTGGCTTTCATTTCAGCTACCTTCTTCTCCTTCTTCTGTTCAGCCATTGCCCTTGGCTGGTTGACTTCCTTTTCTTTCTGAGACGTAACAGCTATGGGCTACTGCTCTTTAACCACATACATCCTTTGTGGCCATAGTTTTGGTTTGATAACTGTCTTCTCTTCTTTAATTATCTTTACCTAAGTCACAGCCTTCTCTTTCAACTTTTGTAACAAAGTCTCATTCTTCTTTTCTCTTGCAGAGCTTGTTTCTCTTACCACTTTAAACTTCTGCAAATTCTCCTCACTTTTTTTGAATTGTTGCTGAAGTCTCAACAACTTTATCTCCATTTCTTCAATTGTTGAAGTCCTTGAGCCAAGCTCCATTGTAAGGTCTTCACATATTTTGATTTGTTCTTGAAATCTTCTCTTCAAGTCAATATGTTCAGTCCTTATTTCATCCTTTTGACTTTTAGTTTCCTCAGACTCTGCTTCAACTTGCCTTATGTGAGCCTCTAACCTTTTTATGATTCTGCCCCTTCTGATTATCTCCTTTGAAGTTACTTCCAACACAACTTCAAGATCTGGTTCTTCTTTCTCAACCTCCTTTTCCTCTTCAAAGGTTGAACTACCACCTTGAGCTGATGCCATAAAGGCCTACTCATCTAATGATTCTTCATCTTCTTCCTTATTAGCTTCTTATATCTGACTTACATAGCTCTTGAATGAGGCTCTCTTTTTCTTCTGTAGGTTGGCAGTCTTCTTGCTGGACTTCTTTGATTTGAATGATAATCTTCTCCATCTTGAATTCTGCTCATCGTCACCATCCTTATCTTCATCATCAAGTTTCACTTTGCACTGAGAAGCAAAGTGTCCAGTCTGCCCACAATGATTACATCTCAAGGACAACTGTCCTTTTCCCTTCTTAGACCCCTTTTTGAATTTCCTTGTAAAGTATGCCAACACTTCACCTTTACTTTCTTCCTCCTCCTCATCATCATCCTCATTGGATGATTCTTCCCCTTCTTTTATCATCAAGTGTTTCATGGCTTTGAAAGCTACCTCCTTTGATACCTTCATTGTTACAAAGCTTTTAACTGACTTTATTCTCATCTCATATGCAATGAGATTGCACGGGAGATCAAGCAGAGACATAGAATTAAGATCTCTACTCTCCTTTATGGCTGCTACCTTTGAGGCAAACCTCTCAAACAAAATTCTCATAATTTTATTCATAATCAATGAGTCCTTCTTGTTCTTCCCTTGACTTCTTAGGTCATTTACAGTGTCAATAACCCTAGTGCAGAACTCTTGAACTGTCTCATTCTTCTGCATTCTAAGAGATTCATATCTCTCCTTGAACACTTAAAGCTTAGCCGCCTTCATTCTACCATCACCTTTATAGACTTTCTGCAATTTGTCCCATACTCCTTGGTATTTCCATTTATCTCAAATTGCCTTAACTCCTCTGAGGTTGGGTCTTTACCTTCTTCTGGAGCCACAAAACCGTCCTGTACACATTTCACCACGTTCATGCCCATGGTTACAAATACCACTTGCATTCTTGCTCTCCACATATGGTAGTTGGTTCCATTGAAGATTAGAACCTTTTTGCTGTAAATGGTGCTAGTGCTGGTACTGACTTCCATTTCTCAGTATGCTGAACAAGTCAAACTTCTAGATCCCTTCAAACTAGTACACCAAGTTGTTAAGCTTCAAACTAGTGAACCTGTGTTCTGATACCAATTGAAGTTCCTGACTTCTCCCTAAGATCTACTAGTTTGTGACACTGAGAGAAGGGGTGAATCAGTATCACCACAATTCGTAATTCGTAGGTAAGTGAACAACTTTAACCTCTTCTTAAAAGCAAAATCTTTCTCAAACTCAACTAAGGTAGATCTATTGCTACCAACTAATCACAATAGTCCTCAAAGTCACCTTTCAAACACCTTGCCTAATAGACAATTCAGATGTTCTTGTTTAGGTCTTCATTAGGTTATGGGTTAGCTGATACTTTAGTTGCATTCACAACTCAATTCAAAACACAGAACGTAAAGAAAATTAAAGACACTCGAGATTTACGTGGTTCTGTCAATGTGATGTACATCTACGGTGTCAGGGACTCTCCTTTACCGAGACTATCCACTATACTTGAGAATTCCAGTTACAATGGATGTCTTAATCCTCTGCTCCTTTCACTATTGCAATTACTACGCAAGTACAATACAAAGAGTGTCACTTACTATGTCTACCCTTTTCCTAACTTGTCTTGCCTCTGTTGAATTGAAAGGCTGCTTCACTGCTGCTCAGAAGTTCATTGTAACGCTTTCTAACCTCTCTTGAAGAAATCTGGAAATACGTTGAGTTCTTTTAATGCTTCACCGAATTCTTTCTCTATGTGGTTGCACACAGCTCCTGCTTTCACCATCTCACTTTCTCACCCATCTCCTTGCCCCATAATCTCACTGTCTCATGGCTCGCCTCACGTATGTTTCTAGTTTGCCCATGTCCGTTTCACACCTCCTTTGGTTGTATCAGATTTTCTCCCTTTTTTGTCGATCACTATTCATTGGCCATCCACCCCTCTGTTCTGGCCGAAACAGGTTTTTCTCTCCTTCCCTGTTTGGTCTCAAGTTTCTCTCTCCTTCCATCAGTGGTGTGTTTTGCCATGCTCACTTGGTTAGCTGTCGGGTTTCTTTTTCTCTCCTTTCCGTCGACTCCTTTGTTCTGGCCGTATACCTTTTTTCTCTCTCTTCCAACAGCTGTCACAATTTTTCTCTCTTTCTTTCATGTTCTGTCATCCCCTTCTTTTTCTCTCTCTGGACCTTTGTTCTTCGTTTAGCCCCTAAATCTGATTTTTGGTCATCCTAGTTTTCTCTATTTTTCTATCGATGGTCTCTCTCTCTTCGTCCACCCTTCTTCGGCCTTCTTTGTTTGTTTTTCCGTCGATCATCCACTTTGTTTTGCCATCGACCATTTTCTCTATTTTGCCATCGACCCTTTCTCTTTCTTGTCATGTTGTGCTTTCTCTCTCACCATCCAGCCGTGTCGACCGATTTCTCTCTCTTGTCATGTCGTGCCTTCTCTCTCACCGTCCAGCTGTGACATCCGTTTCTCTCTCTTTTGTCGTGTCGTCCATTTCTCTCTCTCTTGCTATCCAATCGGATTTCTCTCTTTTTTAGGTGGTGTTTGATGGTTTCTCTCTTTAGGTTTTGGCTGAATCCACTCTTCCAACGTTTTGTGGTTTTCGTTTGCACTAGGTTTTGGGCGGCTACTCTCTTTGCTTGCACGGTTTCTCTTTTCTTTTGCAGGTGGTGTTCTTCTATGTAGGGTTTGGTGTTTTGTCGAGTATTCAATTATGTTGGCCTTACCCTTGTTTTGTCGTAAGGTCTTTATATACTCTCTTTCATGAAACCCTAATAGGGCTTACGTGGCAAATTTACATTCTTGCCCTTATGCGGTGGATTTACTTTCTTGCCCTTCCATATGACTTTACTTTTACTTTCTTACCCTTCCATATGGCTTTACTTTCTTGCACACTTAAACCTAGTTGACAACAATTACAATACATACAAAACTATAGGAATAACATTAAGTTTCAAGATTATTTGTTAGTATATGCAAATGCAGTTTAAATGTAATGATAGATAAAGTCTACATGACATGTGAAGATACAAGAATGATAAGTATATAAAATATAAAGTAGGAAAATAAATCAAGACAAAAGTAAGAAAAATTTAGAATGATATAACTCTTAGCAATGTTTATTCCTAATAGAATCACTATATTGTTGTGATGCAGCTCCATTTAAGGAGCTATGAAAATGCAGCAAACACAAAAGGACAAGGATAGGTTCCTTCAGATGAACAGGATGGTGCCAACAACAAGCTTGTATGTGATCTTAATAGATATTAAGGACTAAGGCAAATTATATGCTTCGAGGTATATATTAAGTACACTTAGAAATTCATTTAATTTAAGTGGCTTAATTTGCTTAGTTAATTGGTTCAATTTAAAATAGCTTAAGATTGCTTTAAGTGTGGAATAGTCTTTTTGTGGGAGTGATATTCTTCTCATCATACATTGTATAATTGGTTAAGTACACTTTGCCTAAAAGTAACGCATCATTCAAACATTAAGTTTTTGATGCCATTATTGGAGATTAGTTATCTACATATTAAACTTCATATTATAGTTTTAGATTGAATTTTTAATTTGTTTCATTAATTATTTGCTTTGTTTTCATAGTGGTTATTTAGTTGAGTATTTTTGCAATTTGGTTATTCTATTTATTTTAGTTTGCTTGGTTTTAAGTTTTTAGTTTATAGGGTTATATGACCTACATTAGTAATGAAAAAACAATAACTAATTATGTAATGGGCTGTTAAATTTTAGCAACTAATATGGAAATGTCACTAAAGGTAATGACCTTTTATGACTATTTTAAAAGGTAATCATTTATGGTTTCAAAATTATCTTGCCACAATTTTCATTTTAACAGACATCTTTAAGGATTATTGAAATTAGAATAGTTACTAAAATGTTTAAAGCAAAGACATTGTTTCTAGCAAATGACAATTTAGACACTAAAAATTTGATTTTGATATGACTAAAATATTGATTTAGTCTAAATGTAATAGGATTTAATATTTGGCAATTATTATTCAATGAATAGTAGTATAATAGATTTCATACTCACACAATGCATAAATTGGTGTAAATTTCAATCTTGATAATTTGTTTTTAGTCTTATCTTTTCACTTTAAACCTTTTTGGCGATTATGTTGGCATTTTAAGGTAGGGAAAAAACCTAAATTTCTTTACATAAAAAAGGTAAATTAACTTTCACATTTTTAATTCCTTTATGAATAGACAAATCAAATCTTAAAATTTATTTCCAAAGGACTAATCTAATCTCAACATTGCTACCACTCAACTTAGTAAATAGGTCATGTTATTAGAATGGAGCATAAGTTATATGTATATCATATATATTGTTAAATCTAGTATTACACATAACTAATATACATATAGTATGCATCTTATAAGGAGTATTATCATGTAATTGTACTAGTTATGCATAAATCTTTTTAAAAGTGATTTGAAATCATGATTCTTTATTGCAAGATAAAGAATTTATATAAACAATTCACAAAAACTCAAACTCTAAATTTTCATAAAAAATTTATAAATTATATTGTTTTATTTGCATTCCTATAAGCTCTTATCCTTTGTTCATATCAAAAAGGAACCATTTGTTTGTTAGCATTTTTATTTACTTTTCTTTTTTGTTCATCTTTAAGAAGCATTTATCATTACCTTATGCATCCTAAAAGATAATAGAACTATTCATCCAACACGCAATTAATCTTTTCTCATGAGTCAATTCAAATTTCTTAGTAGTCATTTTTTTTAGATGTTATTAATTAACTTTTTAAATTGGTAGACCTCTGGATCAAAAGAATTCAATTAAACCCCTTGAGCACTTCACATATACATGAAAGAAAAAGATATAATCAACAATAATTATATAATGTTGTAATAAAAGTGAAGTAACAAAAAGAATATCATGATTAAAATGTTTAAGTATTATACTTGAGGATAATTTCTGCCCCTATAGATAAACTATTTTAATGCTATAAGTTATAATGACTATCATCCTAAACTAGATAGACCTTCTCATTAGTGTACACTTCATATAATGAGGTTACAAAAAAAATTTAATCTTTTAATAAACTTAGTAGTAAGTCCTAGATGATTATCAATAATGTCTTTTAAGAATAACTATAAAAGACTATTTATAATGATTCTAACTTAATATCCCATAAAGTGACATAATGTAAAGCATAAATTCCAATGATAATAAATAGCTGTCATTATTTTAATACATAATGGACACATGATAGATAGTCGCTTATTTAATACATGAATAAAGCCTTTTAAAATTTATTAATTTCCAATTATCCCCTTTATTTTAAAAGGCTTATTCTATGGGATTACACAATTAAAATATAACACATCATCTTTAGTACTTTCAAAGCTAGCAAACAAAAACTAGAAGCACAAGCTTTAATATTTAGAAGTATGGTGAAATAAAAATTTCTATAAACCATAACTTTTTTTTATGAAAATTAATGAAGTTACCTCTATGTTATATTTACTTAGATCATGTTATTTCATATAGTTGGGTGGTATTAGACCATGCATATGCTTAGTTTATTTTCAAGAGAACCTTAAAGATCTTACTTAGAATCTTATAGAAGTGGCCCTACTTTACTCTCATATAGTTAAAACTATTAAGTGTGTATTCTAATAACACTCCACCTATAAGGGCTATAGAATTCATTAAAAGTATAACTCAACCTTAAATATTAGAAATTTTTTATTATCTATATCATAAGAAAGGACTTTGAAGTTCCCGACTTCTCCCTAAGATCTATTAGTTTGTGATACTGAGAGGGGGGTGAATCAGTATCACCACAATTTGCAATTCGTAGGTAAGTAAATAACTTCAATTTCTTTTTAAAAGTGAACTCTTTCTCAAACTCGACTAAGGTAAATCTATTGCTACCTACTAATTACAATAGTTCCCAAAGTCACCTTTTAGACACCTTGCCTAATAGACAATTCGGATATTCTTGTTTAGACCTTTGTTATGCGTTAGCTGATACTTTATCTGCGTTCACAACTCAATTCAAAACACAAAGCATAAAGTAAATTAAGGATACACGAGATTTACGTGGTTCCGTCAATGTGACGTACATCCATGGTAGTAGGGACTCTCCTTTACTGAGACTATCCACTATACTTAAAAATTCCAGTTACAATAGATATCTTAATCCTTTGCTCTTTTTACTATTGCAATTACTAAACAAGTATAATACAAAGAGTGTCACTTACTGTGTCTACCTTTCTTCTAACTTGTCTTGCCTCTGTTGAATTGAAAGGCTGCTCCATCACCGCCTAGAAGTTCACTATAACGCTCTCTAACCTCTCTTGAAAAAATTTGGAAATACCAATGCTTCACCAAATTCCTTTTCTAGGTTGTCTCATACAGCTCCTACTTTCACCGTCTTATGGTTTCACCCGTCTCCTATTTCATGATCTGCCTTACGTTTCTAATTTGGCGTTACACGTCTCACGCACGTTTCTGGTTTGCACCCTTTGCTGGTCATATGCCTCACGCACGCTTCTGGTTTTGCGTTTCACATCCCACGTACATTTTTGGTTTACATGCCTTGCTGGTCACACGCCTTACCACCATTTCTGGTTTGCACTTGTCTATTTCACACCTCCAAACAGCTTGGTTTGCTCTCCCGGTGGTCTCCTCTTTCACGGTTTCTCCTCTCTTCCCTTATAGATGGTGTGTTGTCTCCTCTCTTACCAATGGTGTGTTTGCCTCTCCTCTTACCATAAGTCACACGGTTTCCTTCCAACTGTTACCCGGTTTCCCTTGCTGTCCAAGGTTTCCCTTGGTTTGCTGTGTGTTCACTCTAGCTGGTTTACACTTCCTTGTTGTAGGGTTTAAACTCACCAAGGTCTCACTTACCGTTGGTGTGTTATGATCATGCTCTCCTTATTGTCGTTCACCTTGCCTTGGCCGTTTTGGTCTCATGTTTCAACTTTGCTGGTCTCCTATTTCAACTTCGCTGGTCTCCTCAGCTTTGCTGGTCTCTCGTTTCAGCTTCACTGGTCTCCCATTTCAGCTTTGCTGGTCTCCCGTTTTAGATCTCATGGCCTAATCACCCATTTCCTATCTCACAACATGGTCACCCATTTCAGGTCTCCTATTTCTAGTCTGTCACGCTGTCACATGTTCTAGTTTTCTCTCTTGGTAGTGATTTTTTGGTTTGCTTCTCTTGCAGTTCTGCTCTCTTGCTATTCTGATCTCCTGCCACTCTCTTGTCGTGCTCTTCTTCATTTTGCAGTGTACCACTCTGGCCAGTTCCTCTGTTTTGCCGGTTGTATCTTTTCACCGTCCACCCCTACTTCGGCCATATCTATTATGTTTTTATTTTTAGCCGTTTAGGATTTGTTTTCACTCTTCTATATCATTCTGCTGTTGCCCCCCCTTTACCGTCCATTTTCTCTCCCTTTGGTTGTGTTTTCTCTCTCTTCCACCTCTTTGTCATTTTTCTCTTTCGGGCGTTTCTCGATTTTTCTCTCTCTTTACTACTAACGGTATATTTTTGGCTGTATTTTCTTTCTCGGTATGTTGTTCCCATAGCCATGTATGGGTTGTAATTGTTGTCAACTAGCTTTACATATGCAAGTAAATTAAAGCCATGTGGAAGGGCAAAAAGGTAAAACCACACAAAATGGCAAGAAAGTAAATTCACTGCGTAAGCCCTATTAGGGTTTTATGGAGTAGAGTATATAATGGTCATGAAAGATAAAGAATATGAGGTCGTCAATATTGAGCATTCAACAAAACCCAAACAATCGACCAAAGAGAACACCAAACCCCACACGGAAGAACACCACCGAAAAGTACGAATCAAGTGAACAGGACCGTCGTGAACAATGCGTCAAGAGAGAGAAAGAAGGAGACACCGAAAATTGGGGTTGAACGAAGAACAACGAATAGAGGATGGCCAAATCTGAGCTGTCGTCGGGGAAAAGGACAGAGAAAACACATCCATCGACGGCCAGAAAATTGAGCAAATCGGCAGACGAAGAGAGAGAAACGCCCGAAAGAGAAAAACTCTAGAACAGAGGGTCGAAAGGGAGTGCAGTTGATACGAACACCGAAGCAGTGCAGCAAAACTGTGAGGGAGACCAGATCTGAACTGGAACAGGCAAGACGAGACCAGATCGAGAACAGGTTAGAGAGATCCGGCGGCTAAACGTTGGAAGAGAGAGAAATAGACGGTCGGAAAAACAGAGAAACCAGTCGACGGGAGAGAAAACTGAGAATGGGCAAAGAAGGCTAGATGGCAGGACAAAGAAAACATAGGTTCACCAATTTGAAGCATAGGTTCACTAGTTTGAAACTTAACAGCTTGGTGTACTAGTTTAAAGGGATTTAGAAGTTTGACTTGTTTAACATATTAAGAAATGGAAACCGGTACCAGCATTAGTACCACTTACAGTAAGAAGTTTCCAATATTCAATGGAACCAACTACCATATGTGGAGAGCGAGAATGCAAGTGGTATTTGCAACCATGGGCATGAATGTGGTGAAATGCATACATGAGGGTTTTGTGGCTCTAGAAGAAAGTAAAGACCTAACTCCAGAGGAGTTAAGGCAGTTTGAGATAAATGGGAAGGCCTCAAATGTCATCATTTCAACATTGATAGATGCTGAGTATGCTAAAGTTATGGACTGCAAATCTGCCAAGGAGATATGGGATAGATTACAGAAAATCTATGAAGGTTATGGCAAAATGAAGGAGGCTAAACTTCAAGTGTCCAAGGAGAGATATGAATCTCTCAGAATACAGAAAAATGAGACAGACCAAGAGTTCTTCACCAGGGTTATTGATGCTGTGCACGACCTGAGAAGTCATGGAAAGAACAAGAAGGACTCATCTGTTGTGAAGAAGATTCTGAGAATTCTGCCTGAGAGGTTTGCCTCAAAGGTAGCAGCTATAGAGGAAAGTAGAGATCTTAATTCTATATCTCTGCATGACAGTGCAATCTCATTGCATATGAGATGAGGATAAAGTCAGTTGAAAGCTCTGCAACAACGAAGGTATCAAAGGATGCAACTTTCAAAGCTATGAAGCACTTAAAGATCAGAGAAAAGGAAGAATCATCTAGTTAGGATGAAGATGGTGATGAGGAAGAAAGTGAAGGTGAAGTATTGGCATACTTCACAAGGAAATTCAAAAAGGGGTCTAAGAAGGGAAAAGGACAACTAGCCTTGAGATATTATCATTGTGGGAAGACTAGACACTTTGCTTTCAAGTGCAAAGTGAAGCTTGATGATGAAGATGAGGATGATGATGATGAGCCGAATTCAAGATAGAGAAGATCATCATTCAAATCAAAGAAGTCTAGTAAAAAGACTGCCAACCCACAGAGGAAGAAGAGAGACTCATTCAAGAGTTATGTGAGTCAGACAAAAGAAGCTGATGAGGAGGAAGATGAAGACTCATTATATGAGTGTGTCTTTATGGCACCAGTACAAGGTGGTAGCTCAACCTCAGAAGAGGAAGAGGAGGTTGATGAAGAAGAGCCAAATCTTGAAGCTGAGCTGGAAGCAGCTTCAAAGGAGATAGTCAGAAGGGGCAGAACCATAAGAAGGTTGAAGGCCCATATAAAACAAGTTGAAGCTAAGTGTGAGGAAGCTGAAAGTCAAAAGGATGAAATAAAAACTAAGCATATTGAATTGAAAAGAAGATTTGAAGAACATATTAAAATATGTGAAGACCTTACAGTATAGCTTGGCTTAAGGGCTTCAAAAATTGAAGAAATGGAGAAAGAATTGCTAACACTTCAGCAACAACTCAAAAATAGCAAAGAGAATGTGCAAAAGTTTAAAATGATAGGAGAAACAAGTTCTATAAAAGGAGAGAAGAATGTACAGAAAGTGCAGCAATCTGAGGCTACATTGGCTAAAGGGAATAAGAATGTGCCACAAAAGTTGAAAGAGAAGGTTGTGACTCAGGAGAAGATAGCGGAGAATAAAGAAGATCTAAAGAAGCAACCTAGTGTGGCAAGCAAAAATGGAGAAAAGAAAGTCAGCTAGCTGAGGGCTACGACTGAACAGAAGAAGGAGAAGAAGGTGTTTGAAATGAAAGTCACACAAGCAAAGAAGCCAGCTACTTTGCCTGCACAGCAATTGATGAACAAAAGAAGACAAAGCTGTGATCAGACCCAAGAAGGGACATTTTCAAGGTCATTGCCTTTATTGTGGAGTTTGGGGTCATAAGGCAATTAACTGCGGGTGGAGAAGGCCAGTATATGTCTCCAACTTGAGAAGACACGATGTTGTATATAGGGGGAGACAATAAAGAATCCAGAAGAGAACACCTGTCGTGAGTTCTTGCACATACTATAAAAGGCAAGGACACAGTGACAAGGATTGTTGGTGGAAGCCCAAACCAATGGTTTCAAAGAACAAGTTTGCTATATTGGCAGATTTGGAACAGTGTGAAAGGTGTGGGTAGGATGGCCATAATGCCAAGAGATGCATGACACTTCTCCTTGAGCAAGAAAAGACGCTTAATGGCACAGTGAAAGTAAGCAGTGCAGTCAAAGCTGAGAAAAAGGAGAAAGCAATCTTCCAACCAGTTCAAAAGAAGGAAAATAGAGTAAAAAGGGAGGTGGCTAATATAGATGAAATTGTACTAAAGGTTGATTGCAAGGATAAGCAATGGATCCTTAATTGTGGATGCACTTCACACATGACGAGAGACAAGAGTAAATTGTCAAAGCTAAACAAATCAAGAGAAGGTAGAGTCAAGTTTGGCAATGATGATTCACCCAACATCAGTGGTCAGGGGTCAGTAAAAGTTGAAAAAGGAAAGTTGAAAGATCTTCTGCATGTTGAAGGACTCAAATATAATCTAGCATCTGTCAGCCAATTATGTAACGACGATCACAAAGTGATATTCACAAAAATAGGTTGCCAGGTAAAAAGTAAAGAAGGCAATACTGTTGCAGGTGGGAAGAGAATAGCTGAAAATTTTTATGTGATTGATGAGGACAAGACAAGCAGCTGTTTACTCACCAAAGAAGAAGAAAATCAACTATGGCATAGAAGGCTGGGACACTTATCACAAAAGAACATAAGGAAGCTGACCACTACTCATACAATCAAAGACATTCCCAACCTTAAGAGAGAGAGAGAGTATGTTTGCTCAGCATGCTCTAAAGGAAAACATACTAAAAAGGAGTACAAGACCAAAGAGTTCAATTCTGAAGCAATGCTTGACATTGTACATACTGATTTGTGTAGACCGATGAGGACAAAAGGGTTGAAAGGTGAGAGGTACTTCATTTTGTTTGTTAATGATTATTCAAGAAGGACCTATCTTATACACCTTAAACACAAGTCAGAAGTTTTGAATTGCTTCAAGAGATATAGAAGATTGGCTGAAAATGAGAGTGGAAGAAAGATCAAAGTATTGAGGTTAGATCAAGGCACTGAATTTACAAATAAAGCTTTTGAAGTTTATCTTGAGAAGCATGAAATTTATCATCAAATGGCAGCAGCAAAAACACCTCAACAGAATAGGGTGGTAAAGAGGAAAAATAAAGCTGTGGTTGAAATAGCAAGGACTCTACTACTGGAATCCAAGCTTCACACAAGATTCTGGACAGAAGCAACATTTATAACTATGCATCTACTAAACAGACTATTACTAAGGCCCAATACTAATAAGACTCTATATGAGTTATGGAGTAGGAAGAAGACAATAGCTAAGTATCTCAGAGTCTTTGGCAACCCATGTTTTGTGAAGAATAAGGAGCAAAACTAGGTCTGATGAAGGCATCTTTGTGGGATACTCAGAAAAGACAAAAGGTTACAGAGTTTTTCTGCGTAAGCTGGGAAAAGTGATCACTTCCAGTGATGTGAGAATAGATGAAAACTGGAAAACGATGTAGAATGGAGAAGCTGAGGACAAAGAAGAAGATGACTTCAATATGGATGAGGAATCAGACCAACCTAAAGAAAAGGAACAAGAAATAATTTCAGACTCGGAGAAGAGTGAGTCTGAAGATGAAGAAAGAGATCCTCTTGCAACTAAGTCAAGGCAAGGTAGAAGGACAAAGAAAACATGGATCAGTGCTCATTAAGAAGATCAAATCATAGGTGACCTATCAGCAGGAGTTACAACAAGATGAAGAATTGTGGGAGCTACTGCTTTACTCTTACAAGTTGAACTTAAATCTATTGAAGAGGCTATTCAAGATAAAGCCTGGTTCAAAGCTATCAATGAAAAGCTAGATCAAATTGAGAAGAATGATACATGGGAGCTAGTTCCAAGACCTACTAACAAAAATTTCATAGGAACGAAATGGGTGTTTAGGAATAAACACAATGAAGATGGCAAGGTGGTAAGGGACAAGACCAAGCTGGTTTGCAAAGGCTACACACAGATAGGTGTAGATGTTGATGAAACTTTTGTACCAGTAGCAAGGTTAGAAACTATCAAAATGTTCCTAGCTTTAGCAACACACAAGAGGTATAAAGTTTATCAGATGGATGTGAAATCCGCCTTCCTGAATGGGCTCCTGAAAGAAGAGGTGTATATTGAACAACCCGATGGAGTACAAATTAGTGAAGATGAGAATCACGTGTGCAAGCTGAAGAAAGCCTTGTATGGTCTTAAGCAAGCCCTAAGAGCATGGTACAGCAAGCTGGATGCGTACTTGAGAAGGTTGAACTTCAGAAAAGGAACAGTTGATAATAACCTATATGTTTTCAACTTAGAGAAAGACCAGCTGATAACCATAGTATATGTGGATGACATCATCTTTGGAGGCGATCACTCTGAGCTATGTCAGGATTTTGCACAGAAGATGAGTGAAGAATTTGAGATGTCATTGATTGGAGAAATGACGTACTTTCTTGGATTACAGATAAAGTAGTGTGAAAAAGGTATCTTTATTTCTTAGACGAAATATGCCAAAGAGATGCTGAAAAAGTTTGGCATGGAGGATAGCAAACCTGTCAGTACTCCTATGACAGTGGGATGCAAGTTAACAAAAAATTAGGAGGGAAGGAGTACTAGCCCTATAGAATACAGGAAGATGATAGGGAGCCTTCTATACCTACAACATCAAGGCCTGATCTTATGCAAGCTGTGTGCACTGCCAGCAGGTTCCAAGCTGATCCTAAGGAATCTCATGTGTTGGTAGTAAAAAGAATCCTAAGGTACCTCAAAGGAACATTGGAAATGGGTTTGTAGTATCCAGCCATGGATTTTGTTAAGCTACAACCATACACTGATGCAGACTGGGTAGGAAGTATAGATGACAGAAAATCAACCAGTGGCTACAGCTTCTACTTGGGTTCAAAGTGTATTGCATGGTTAAGTAAAAAGCATAACAGTGTTGCTTTGAGCACAGCTAAGGCGGAGTATATGGCTGCTTGTGCAACATGGACACAGGTGATATGGATGCTAAGACAATTGGCAGACTTGGGTGTTGAAGTGAAGTTACCAGTAAGTGTACTTTATGATAATCAAAGTGCTATTGATCTCAGCAAGAATCCAATTCAACATTCGAAGAGCAAGCATATTGACATCCGGTATCACTTCATCAAAGATCAAGTGGAACAGGGTACAATTCAATTGGAGTATGATGGCATTAAAGATCAAATTTCAGATATTCTAACTAAACCTTTATCCACAGAGTTGTTTGAAAAGCATAGATTGAGTCTATCTGTGCAAATCCCTCCTCAAGCTTGAAGTTCAGGTGAATCCTCCATCTTTACTTTGCGAGTTTTTCATATTTGTAATTGGTTTGCAAAGGGGGAGAGAAGCAACAGTGCAGGGGGAGCTGTTAATAAAGGGGGAATGCATATTAAGGGGGAGTTGAAGTTGCAATTGCTGTATAATGGCATTTGTTATGAGTGTTGCCAACAATTACAAAGGGGGAGATTGTTGTTCCCACAGCCTTGTATGGGTTGTAATTGTTGTCAACTACCTTTATGTGTGCAAGTAAATTGAAGCCACGTAGAAGGGCAAAAAGGTAAAACCACACAGAAGGGCAAGAAAGTAAATTCACTGCGTAAGCCCTATTAGGGTTTCATGGAGTAGAGTATATAATGTCATGAAAGGCAAAGAACATGAGGTCGGCAATATTGAGCATTCAGCAAAACCTAAACAACCGACCAAAGAGAACACCAAACCCTACACAGAAGAACACCACTGGCAAGTACGAATCGAGTGAACAGGACCGTCATGAATAGTAACCTCATGAACAATTGCACCGAGAGAGAAAGGACACACCGAAAGTTGGGGCTGAACGAAGAACAACGAATAGAGGATGGCCAAATTGGAGCCGTCGTCGGGGAAAAGGAGAGAGAAAACACAGCCATTGATGGCTGAAAAATTGAGCAAAATGGCAGACGAAGAGAGAGAAATGCCCGAAAGAGAAAAACGCTAGAACAGGGGGTCAAAAGGGAGTGCAACTGAAACGAACACCGAAGCAGTGCAGCAAATCCATGAGGGAGACCAGATCCGAACTGGAACAGGTGAGACGAGACCAGATCAGGAACGAGTGAGAGAGATCCGGCGGCTAGACGTTGGAAGAGAGAGAAACAGTCGGTCGAAAAAACAGAGAAACCGGTCAACGGGAGAGAAAACTAAGAACGGGTGAAGAAGGCTGGAAGGCAAGACAAAGAAAAGTAAACCACCGACAGAAAAGGGAGGAAATCCAGTGAAGAGAGAGAAATCTGGGGGGAAGAGAGAGAAATCCAGTTGGACAGTGAGAGAGAAACGGACAGGCGAGCCATGAGACAATAAGATCGTGAGACAAGGAGACGGGTGAGACCATAGAACGGTGAAAGCAAGAATTGTGTGAAACAACGTAGAAAAGAAATTCGGCAAAGCACGTCAAGAACTCAATGTATTTCTAGATTTCTTCAAGAGAGGTTAGAGAGCGTTGCGGTGAACTTCAAAGTGGTAGTGTAGCAGCCTTTCAATTCAACAGAGGCAAGATAAGCTAGAAGAAGCGTAGACACAATAAGTGACACTCTTTGTATTATACTTGCTTAATAATTGCAATAGTTAAAGGAGCAGAGAATTAAAGACATCCATTGTAACTTGTGTTTACAAGTATAGTGGATAGTCTCGGTAGAGGGAGAGTCCCTACTACCGTGGATGTACGTCACATTGATGGAACCACATAAATCTCGTGTGTCTTGAATTTGCTTTATGTTCTGTGTTTTGAATTGAGTTGTAAATGCAGCTAAAGTATTAACCAACCCATAACCTAACGAAGACCTAAACAAGAACATCCGTATTATCTATTAGGCAAGGTGTCTGAAAGGTGACTTTGGGGACTATTGTGATTAGTAGGTAGCAATAGATCTACCTTAGTCGAATTTGAGAAAGAGTTCGCTTTTAAGAAAAGGTTGAAGTTGTTCACTTACCTGCAAATTGCGAATTGTGGTGATATTGATGCACCCCCCTCTCAGTATCATAAACTAGTAGATCCTAAGGAGAAGTCGGGAACTTCACAGTGGAATGTGTCGTTCCTTCTCTCCTTTTGCCATCCAGCACTTGCTTGTGTTTGCCGAGTATTCAATTGTGTTGGCCTTATCCTAGTTTTGTCTTCCAAGGTCTTTATATACTCTCTTCCATGAAACCCTAATAGGGCTTATACGATGGATTTACGTTCTTACCCTTACGTGGTAGATTTACTTTCTTACCCTTCCATATGGCTTTACTTTCTTGCACACTTAAACCAAGTTGACAACAATTACAACCCATACAAGGCTGTGGGAACAACAGACTTATAATTTGATAATATACATAAGGTCAATTAATGACTTATTATTACTTATATAGACCTAATTTGAGAGATCTCCTATCATTTAAGTTAGGATCCTATCACTTTTAACCATTCTATATATTTATTAGTCTCATTTCTCTCGATGTAATTTATACCAATTTTCTACTTAAGGACTTAGTTAAAGGATCATCTTAATTCATCTTTGATCATCGAAATCAAGTGATATCACTTCATCACTTAATCATTTTTAATAATCATGTCTTAGAAAATCACATCTATTCTCTTTATCATATGACTTACTCTTGACACAAACAATAAAGACTTACCTATAACAATACATTAGCTCTTATAATGTCAATTTCACTAATAATGAAATATTCATTAAAAATTTCTTAACTAATTTATCTTAACATTAACGAATTTAATGATTATAACTTAAATTCCATATAGATCGAGTAAGAATTGTTTGTTTACTAGACTTTTAAGTCATTGTTTCACTTTTAAACGTGAACATATCTCATTTGAATCAAAGATTTTGTTAACATCATTATATTCTTCTAATACAATGGAAATCCACTATAAAATATATCATAATTAGTTGGGAGCATAAAGCTTATGACCTAAACCAGTGTCCATTGCTTTATGCCCTTAAAGGTAGATCAACATGTCTTTACCAATAGCCTCACTTTATTCTACAATAATGATGAATGGTTCCTATAATCACATCTTGCATATCCAAAAATGTCACTGGTACAATTCTTTATACATGTTTTTGGATAAGTTTAGGATGCCTAGTATGATACTTTCTAATGATTAATTGTAATATATTTCCTTGCATATGACACTTGGTCATTGTATTTTGTTGTTTTACAGGTTAGTAAGGTTTTAACATTCATATATTATTGATTTTTACTTTACATCAAATCTTAATTCAAATTTTATATTGGAGATAATTTAGCCATAACTTGTGAGTTAGAAAATTTCAAAGATTGAATAAAGATTGGAAACTTTAATTATAAAAGTGGTTTTTAAAATATAAAAGGGCATGAAATAATTAGAAAAAAAGAGAGGGAAGGAAAAAAAGATAAAAAAGAAACAAGCCAAGTAAAGAGAAGAAAGATAGAGAAAGGAAGAGAGTAACCTATAAGCTTTGGAGAAAGAAGGGCAATTTGCTTAGCTATGTGTTTCTATCTTTGAAGTGTAACCTATAAGTTGACTCACATGTATTTCTATTTTCCATTGATATTAAATGCAAACTCAAAAGTCTCTATAGATTCATGAATAACAAATATATTTCAAGTAATAGTTTGCAATATAAGAAACTTCAATCCATATAACTCCTACAAATTTAAAACATCAAAATCATATGAGAATGACACTTCTTCCTCTTTTAGGTAGTATTCCAAGTTTGATTTGACTAAAGTGGTCTTTCGTCTTTATTTTCTCATGAAATAGAAATCCATAATGGAAGAAGTGGCATTACCACCACTACTAAAATCCACTAAATTTGCTTGGAATCTCATAACTGGTACTCACTTACCAAGTTATAACAAGACTATCTAATATTAGCCATATGAACAACAATTTTTTTCACCAAAGATCTCTTTAAAATAAAAATTAACCTCTCCAATTTTGTATTTAGGATCCAAAATGATAGCATTCCTTATGATAACATGAATCACACTTTAATATTTATTAAATTTCTTAAATATATTTTATGTTATCGACTTTATCACTCCTGTTAGAAAAGTAACCCACTCCAATAATACCAATTTGATCTCATGAATTTTGGGAAAGTAGAAGTTTGTAGTGAGATACTTTGCTCTAAAAAATAACTTTGTGATTCCATTAAACAATTTTAACTTCCTATAAACTTCCATTGCAAACTTCTATTGGTCCTTACTTAGGCAATCATAATAATGAGGTTATTTTATTCTTTTCAATTAGAAAAAAGACTCTTTACATAGAATTGTTGTTTTAGGCATCAAGAAAGTGGAATTCCACCTAGGTGGATAATCAAGACTCAAGCTTTTGGTGGTAAAAACTTTCATTTGCTTAGCTTTTTGCTCAAATCTTTCTATCATCTTAGGTGAAATAATCCAAAAAACCACATTATCACCAATGTTTTCAATCCTAACTTTAATGACATCTAAATCTTCTTTAATAATTAAGTTCAAAATACAAGCACAATAATGCATATGTAAAAAATTATGATTGCATAATAAGTGATCTTGATCCAATTTAGCCTTTATGATCTAAATAATGGCATCATTGTTTGTGCAATTATCTAAGGAAATTATGTATAACTTGTGATTGAAATTTCATCTCAAAAAATAATTAATCCTCACTTCAAGTAAAATGGTAATAATGTTTGGAAAAAGCATATATAAAAACCTAGAAATTTTAAATTTTAAATATTAATAAAAATTAAGAATTTAAGAAATGTTTATGAACATCACAAAGCATAATATAAATGCAATTAGAAAATAAGTTTAAAAATATAACTTACAATATGACTTTGTAAAACCCAATTATCATTAGTAAAGTGAGCTATTATAACCATAAAGCCCTTCTTATGGTTGGTAAATGTCCATCTATATAAAGTAATTGTAACTTTACTTTTATTATTGTAGAGTAAAGTTTATGCCTTATCTCTCTTAATATTATAAATTTCAAAAATATCACTACTCACAATATTTCTAGAAGGCATAATGAACATGGGTTGCAAAGCACATGCAAACCTTTTATGCCTAATGTGTTCCATTATAGAAAGAGGATATCTATGTAGAATTGCAGCCATGGCAAGGCCCTTGTTCCCACTCGCTTGATCAAAAATGTATGTAGAAATTTTTCTTTCATTGTTTGATTAAAAACTAGAAATAAGGAACTTTTATGATGGATCAAATTTTGTCAACTTAAATGCCTTATCCCATTTGTGAACTAGCAATAAACAATTTTACTATACTAATTGCACTTTGCCTTGTCCAATCCATTAACTTGTAGCTTTGTAAAATGCAACTAGGTAAAACCTCTACTTTTAGATTCTTTTGGGGTCTAAAGGACTTGATTTCTAGTGATTTAATTGCATTTAAAGTCTCTTCTATTTCTTCACTTACAAAGTCATTCATTAGATTTTATGTGGTCGACCTATACAAATAAAAATGCACCTTAATAATCTATTACAATAGACCAATATCACAAACATGGAAAGATGACTTACATATAAAATTGTATTGAGATACCATGAACTAGACCTTTCAATGAGATTTTATTTTTCTCATTTTGTGATTATACACATTATGCAACATCTATAGTTTTATTCCATTCAATTTACTTTGCACATAGTTTAAGAAACCATAATAAGGTATCAGAAAAAGTGGCATTTAATTCATATAAAGAACATTTAGCCATTAAGCCACTAACCAATCCATTTTCTTTGCTTTGACTTCTCTAACATATGTACCGGTGGTCTAATTTTTAGATGTCACCATAGCTCTTAGTATAACTTTTTAAACCAAGTTACTTTTTAAGGTAATAAAGTTAATAGTAAATTAAGTTGGTGCAAGACAAAGTATTTCTCTTCCATTAGTAAAATTTCTCATCAAGTTTAAAGAATAACAATGATTATGTTTAGCCCATCTTTGATGGCTAATGTTAGATTTGTTATCAATAGCATCTCACATAGTTGTTCTTATTGATTTGATGTTTTGAATGACGTTGAGATGCAGAGAGGTTATTGGTCAAAATCATTGATGGCAAGTCAACTTTAATGTCAATGTACTGTTGACCTTAAATTTTAGGAGTCAAGACTAAATATTGACCTTTGACCATTGACCTTAAATTTTAAGAAGTCATTGTTGACCATTGTTGGTAGAGCAACCTTTGGAAATCAATGCTAACCATTGATGATTAGGCAACTCTAAAACTCAAAGCTTATAAATATAACTATGCATCTTTCAAGATTTGTGTGTGCTACAGAAAATTGAGAGAGAACGGCAAAGAGAATGACTAGCCAAGGAGAGGTGTAGCAGTAAGGAGAGGTGCAGCAGGCCAAGAGAGGTGTTGTACCAAAGAGAGGTACATCTAGCCAAGAGGTGACAGTAGCCACCAAAGAAAGAGGTAGCCACACCAACTAAAGGAAAAGTTGCAACAACTAGTAGCCACACCAAAGGGAGAAAAGAGTTACAGCAACTGGTAGCCAAACCAAAGTAAGAAGAAGATATAACAGCTACACCAAAAAAGGTAACAATCAAACTAAAAGGACAAGAAAGTCAATCACACCAAAACGACAAGTGTGCAGTGACAACTAATCAACCACACTAAGGGAGAAAATGTGTAGCAGTAACCAATGAACCACACCAAAGTAGAAGGTATACAGTGTGGCAAAGGGAGGAGAGGTGCAGCAGCCACACCAAAGGTGACAGTCGAACCAAAGGGAGAAAGAGACAGTGCAATAGCTACTGGAAGGAAAAGGTGCAGCAACCATCAGAAGGAGAAGGTTTAACAACCATTAAAGAAAAAGGTGTAGCAACCAATGAAAGGAGAAGGTGTAATAGCCAATGGAGGGAGAAGGTGTAGCAACCACTAGAAAAAGAAGATGCAACAGCCACCAAAGGAGAAGGTGTAGCAACCACCAAATAAGAAGGTACAATAGCCACTAAAAGGAGAAGGTGCAGCAATAACTAAAGAAACCCAAGGCAGAAGGTGCAATAGCAATCAAAAGGAAAAGGAAACAACAACTACCAAAAAGAGAGGCAACCGCACCAAAGGAAAAGGCAGTAGCAATTATAGCAAGGAGAAGGCAACAATTGCAGCAAGGAGAAGGAAGTAATTGCAGCAATGAGAAGGTAGCAATTACAGCAAGGAAAAGGTAGCAATTACAGTAAAAAGAAGGCAAAAATTGCAGTAAAAGGAAGAAAAAGGAGCGGTTGTAGAAAGAAAGAGTTACAACAGTAAGTGAGGCAACACCAGCAATAGAGGAAGAGAACTTGCCTAGGCAGAAGAAGGCAACACTAGCAGTAGAGGAAGAGAACCTACAAAGGTAGACACAGGTAGCACCAACAATAGAGGAGAAAACTTACCCTTGTAGCATAGAAGGCAGCACTAGCAACAAAGGAAGAGAACTTACTAAGGCAGAAGTAAGCAGCACCAACAACAGAGGGAGAGAATCTACAGAGGAGAGAACCTGCAAAAGAGAGAACTTATAAAAGAGAAACAGCAGTAGCAATGTAAAGAACCTATAGAGAATAGATCGACATAACTTGAGCAAAGATCAGCATAACTTGAGCAAAGATCGGTAATAAGGAAGGAGAAGATCCACTTTCTGCAATAACAGCCAATGCATATTGAGTGATCTTTCTCAGATAAGTCTTAGTCATAAACCTTTTTATAAACTTCTTGAAAAAGGGTGGGAGACCCTTAGAGTGATCGAAAGATCAATCCTTTAAGTGATCGAGAGATCAATAATTTAAGTGATCAAAAAATCAACTTTTTAAGTGATCGAGAGATCATTGTAAGTGGTTAAAAGAGTGATCATTCCATAATATTAACTGTATCCCATGATAATAAAAATAAATTGTGTGATTTAGTAGTGATCCTATCACACTGTAGATGTAACTTATACATTGTGGGTGAACCACATAAAATTCTCTATGTGTTGTTTGGTGCTTATGTTTGATTGATATCCATAGGGCCGCTTTTACATAAAGAAGTAAGGTAAAAATTGGATCATTGATTCTAACAAGTCACAGAGGTTAATCTGAATAGGTTTGTAAAAAGTGAGCACTCACATTGATTCATCCCTTCCCTTTCTCAGTGCGAGATTTAAAAAGGTCCTCATTAGATTATATATGTACTTTGAAATTTTGGAAAAATGGTCAATAATGTCATTAACCTTATTTATATTGCCTATATCATAAAATCAAATTAATACAATGAACTACATAAGAAGACCAATATAATGTTTTGAATTCACTCACCAATAATCTACCAATAGCTACATAATTATTGGTCACTATATGAACAAAATTTTAACACCAATAGACAATACAATTTCTCTAAACAATTTGTATAATGTTTGAGTCGTCTTTGTTGATTTTAAAGCATTAATTGACTTACAAAAAATTCTTTTTGGGTAATAAACAAAGAAATTTATCAAAGTTCTATGATTTTGATTTGTCTATCCATCAATCATTAATATATACTTGGTTTTACTTTATGTGGCATAATAGCTTCCAACAAAATTTTTATCTCTCTAACATTTTTGGTCAATAAACAACAGCAATAATTATGAAAAGATGGTGCCTTATAACTTAGTCTTATACTAAATATGACATTAAAAACTAATTAATGGGAAATTAAATTTGTAGCATTAAAAGTAATAAGAGCATCAATCATCCATTTATTTAGATACAACAAGATCACACCTTTATATCACATCTTTGCTTTATAATACCCTTTTCAAAGTTGGTTGAGGGCTAAAGCTTATCTTTGACATAACCAAAAAAAAAAAAATCCCTTGTAATTTGTTATCTCTTTTTTCCTCAATTTGTATTAGTTTGCCCTTTCCTTTATAGCTACAATGAAAAGATTAAATTAAAGGTAGTTGAACTTCTTTAATATCACCATCATGATAATGATATTGCTACTCTTTATAGGCCTCATATCCTTAAAATTTTGCTTCATTTGATGACAAATATGAGGCAACACTTTTTATTAATGATCTACTTCCTTTTTCATTATTGTTATTTATTTCTTAACTTAATTAATGCCTCCCCTAAAAAAGGATCTTTATGCAATACAAATACATCAATTTTTTCCTTCCACTACTTACTCTTTCTTTAACTATCATATAATGGCCCTATGCTAAATTAGTTTTATGTCTAACATTACTTCTTGTAGTTCTTATAAGAGATACACTTTCAAAAAAACTAACATTTAATAGAGTGAAAGCTCTAATAGTAAACTAGGTTTTATCATCTTTCATTATATACATCTAGCAACAAGAATATGAAGATAAACAATAATAAAATTCATAAAACTAATAAAAGGCTAGCAAATCATTAAGAAATGGAAGAACAAAAATAAAGAAAATAAGAAAATGTTTTGTTAAGCTCCTCTTTGATGGCTAATGTTGGATTTGTCATCAACAACATCTCACATCGTTATTTATGTTGATTTGATACTTTGAATGTTGTTAAGATGCATAGAAGTCGTATGTCAACTAAAGTCAATGAGTCAATATTGACCATTAACCCTAAATTTTAGGAATCAAGGTTGACCATTGACCCTTGACCCTAAATTTTAAGAATTCAATGTTAACTATTGATCCTAAATTTTAAGAATCAAATCTGATTGTTAATTGTAGGGCAACCTTTGGGAATCAACGATGATTGTTAATGATTGTGTAACCCTAATCTCAAGGCTTTATAAAAAACCTCATGCACCTTGTAAGATAAGTGTGCTACAAAATGTTTTGAGAGAACGGAAAACCTAATTGCAGCAACCAGCCAAGAGAGAGAGACAAACAAGGAGAGCAACAACCAGCCACACCAAAGGAGGGTGTAGCATTCAACCACCCCAAAGGAGGGTGTAGCCCTCAGCCACACCAAAGAGAGGTGCAGTAGTTGGCCACACCAAAAAAAGGTTCAACAGCTAGTCACACCAAGGAGAGGTGTAGCAACTGGCCACAATAAAGGAAGGTGCAATTTGGCAATAAGGGAGGCAAACTAGTAAAAGGTATAAACTAATAGTAAAGGAGGCAAACCAGTAGAGGGTGCAATCGGTAACAAGGGAGGCGAACTAACGGAAGGTGCAATCCGGTAGCAAGGGAGGCAAACTAGTAGAAGTTGCAAGCAAAACTAGAATATACAGATTGCAACAACTCCAGCAAGCATCCTTACACCAACAACACAACCAGCAAGTCTCCCTATAGTAGTAAAAACTCCAATAGGCGTCCCTGCACCAGCAGCACAACCAGTAAGTGTCCTTATACCAGCAGCAACTCCAACAAGCATTCCCAACACCAATAATGTGTCTAGTAGCCTACAATCCCAAAAATTGCAGTGCATCTAGCCTACAATCCCAGAAATTGCAGCATAACCAGTAAGCAATCATAGCGATTACAGCACATCCAATAAACAACCCCAACGAGTGCAGCATGTCCAGTAGCTGTAACACATATAACAACAACCTCTGGGCAGTAAGAGCAGGCAAACCAGCAGCTACAAAATGCAAGAGCAGCAGCAAGCTCAAGCAAAATGTACAAGCAGTGATAGTAGCATGTGCACATGTAGATGGTAGTAGCAGTGTGTGTCGGTAATGATAGCAACTCGTGCATATGCAAATAACAGTAACAACGCATGCAGGTAGCGGTAACAATAAGTATGGCAACTTGCAATATTAAAGGAGAAAATGTACCCCAATAACAAGTCCAGAAGCTTGTAACAGTATAAGAGAAAATGTACTCTGTCAACAAGTGAGGTAGCATCGACAACAAGGGAAGAGAACCTACCAAAGTCAAAAAAGGTAGCACTAGCGATAGTGGAAGAAACCTGCCAAGGTAGTAGGTGAGGTAACACTAGTAACAAGAGGAGAACCTGCCAAGGTAGCAGGGGAGGCAACACTAGCAGCAAAGGAAAGAACTTGCCGAGGTAACAGGTGAGGCAACACCAACAGCAGAGAGAACCTATAGGAATGTTTTCATTATAAACTCTTCATAAACTTGTTGAAAATAAAAAACAAGAGTGAGATACCCTTGGATGATCAAGAGATAAATTCCTTGATCGAGGGATCATTATAAGTGATTAAGGAGTAATCCTTCTATAAGTGGTTAAGGAGTGATCCTCCCATAACATAGTTGTATCCCTTAATAATAAGAGTGGATTATGTGATTTAAGAGTGATCCTATCACACTGTGGATGTAGCTCACACATTGTGGGTGAATCACATAAAAATTGTCGTGTTCTTGGGTGCTTGTGTTTGATTAATATTTGTACGACTGGTCTCATATAAAAGAGAAAGATAAAAATTAGATCATTGACTCTAACAAGTCACAAAGGTTAAATCCAGATAAATTTGTAAAAAGTGAATATCTCACGCTAATTCACCCCCCTTTAAATGTGAGACCTAAAACAGTCCTCATCAAGTGGTATCAAAGCCTGGTTCCTCTATTGATCCAATTTGCTTACTTTGATTTGAAGTTGTTTATTGCTATGTGAATTTTTATCTTTACCATTGATTGAGATCATAGATAGCATAAACAATGTTAACAGCAAGGGTATCCCTACTTTTGATTGACAAAATTATCAATTATGGAAGAATAGAATGCTCTTATATTTGATGTCCCTTGGTCTTAATGTGTTTGAGTCTACTGTTAATGGCTTCATCCCTATTGCTGAAGGTGATGCTATGACATCGGTTAATAAGAAGAACTTGGAGTGATGGAAAGGCGAGAAATGCTTTATATGCTTCCTTATCAAATAAAGAATTCACCAAAGTGATGAGATACAACACAACCAAGCAAATTTAGGATAAATTGAAGAACATTTATGAAGGAAGCCAAGTTACAAATTTGGAGGAGCAGATTTGAACACACAAAGATACAGAATGATGAGACTGTGGATGCTTTCTTCACAAGAGCCAATGAAATTTTGTGCTTTATCAGAGACTATGGAGAGGAGATCTATGATGTCATTATGGTAAGGAAAGTACTTAGAACCTTGTCAGAAGTTTACAATGCCAAAGTCTCTTCTATAGAAGATAGAGATCTAAATAGGTTGCCCTTAGATGGCCTACATAACATATTAGTAGCTTATGAAATGAGAATAGCCTCAATGAATTTTTTAGGCAGTAAATGTGTTTCATGGCATAGTAAGAAGTAAAATTCAATGATTTTAAGTACTGCAAAGGCTAAATATGTGGCTATTACTCAAGCTTGTACTCAATTGTTATGGGTGAAATAACAACTTGAAGATCTAAAGGTGGATGTGCAGTTGCCATTGCTAATTGGTTATGATAACCAAAGTGTCATCAATTCATCAAAGAATCCTATCTAACACTCCAGAACTAAACATATTAAAATCAAGTACCACTTCATTAAAGAAAAAATGGAGAAAAATGAAGTAAAGCTGGAGTATGTACCTACCGCGGAGCAAGTTATCAATATATTCACCAAACCTCTGTTAAAAGAGATGTTCCAGAAGTTAAGGTTGACTTTATGTGTTTAGCTAACCCCTAGAGGCTAAGGTATTCTCTACCCTTCTCCCCTTCCCTCTTCTATTATTCTTTGGATTTATTGTCAAAGGAGGAGATATTTTGCATAAATCCAAAAAGAGTATATACTGATCAAAAGGGGGAGTAGCTTGATGAATAAAGGGGGAGAAGCAAAAAGGGGGAGTTAAACCCAGTTACAGGAGATGCATGTTTTAGGGGGAGCTATGAATGTCAAAGGTTATTATATATGCATTCTTAGATTTAATGTGTTACCAACAAATCCAAAAAAGAAAATTATTGAGCCTATCTTTAATGGCTAATGTTGGATTTGTTGTCAACAGCATCTCACATTATTGTTCATGTTGATTTGATATTTTGAATGTTATTAAGATGCATAGAAATCATTGGTCAAAATCACTGATGGTAGGTCAACTAAAGTCAATGAATCAATATTGACCATTAACCCTAAATTTTAAGAGTCAAGGTTGATTGTTGACCTTTAACCTTAAATTTTAAGAATCAATGTTGACCATTGACTCTAAATTTTAGGAATCAAATCTGGTTGTTAATGATCATATAACCTTAATCTCAATGCTTTATAAATAACTCCATGCACTTTGCAAGACAAGTATGTGCTACAGAATTTTTTAAGAGAACAAAAAACCTAATTACAGTAACGGGCCAAGAAAGAGAAGCAGCTAAGGAGAGCAGTAATCGACCACACCAAAGAAGGGTGCAATAGCTGGCCACAACAAGGAGAGGTACAGTAGCTAGCCATAACAAAGGAAGGTGCAATCTGGCAACAAGGGAGGTGAACCATTAGTAGGTGCAATCTAGTAGTAAGAGAGGCAAACCAACATGCAAGCAAAACTAGAATCTACAGATTACAGCAACTCCAATAGGCATCCCTACACAAGCAGCAACTCAAATAGGTGTCCCTACACCAATAGCAACTTTAGCAGGAGTTCCTACACTAGCAGGTGTCCTTGCACCGACAGAAACTCCAATAGGTGTCCCTGCTCCAGTAACACAACCAACAAGTGTCCTTGCATTAGTAGAAACTCTAGCAAACGTCCTTATACCAAGAGCACAACCAACAGGTGCACTAGCAACAACTCCAGTAGGAGTTCCTTACACCAATAACGCATCCAACAGCCTATAATCCTAGAAATTGCAACACGTCCAATAGTCTACAATCCCAAAAATTGTAGCATGACCAGTAGGTAATCACAGTGATTGCAACACATCTAGCAGGCAATCCCAGTGAGTGTAGCACATACAATAATAACCTCTATGCAGCAAGAGTAGGCAAACTAATAACTGCAAATTGCAAAAGCAGCAGCAAGCTCAAGCAGAAAGTGTAAGCAATAATAGTAGCATATATGGACAACAGTAGCAGCATGTGCAAATAGCAATAATAACAAGTTTGATAGCTTGCAACAACAAAGGAGAAAACGTGCCCCGGTAGTAAGTGCAGCAGCTTATAATAGTATAGGAGAAAACATGCCCTGTCAATAGGTAAGGTAACATCAATAACAAGGGAAGAGAACTTGCCAAGGCAACAGGTGAGGTAGCACCAATATCACCTTATATCCATCCCTTATAATGATCTTGTTGGGATTGAAAGATGGTATATCTCCTTTGCTAGGGATGAGTTTAGGAAGCTATATGTATTCCCTAAATCAATTAGTATCATTATGCTTTTGTTGCCAAATTGTCCGCTTACATAGATGATGTTGAGTCCCATAAATTTTGTCAATGCATAAATGGAAATAGACACTTGTACCTCCTAATTCCCTTTTGAATCAAACTCATGAAATTCCTCTTCACTCTCCATTTCTTCCCTTCCATTTACATTTACTTTCCCTTTTATGGCATTGAAAGCATGCCTACATACTACACTGATGTCTTAGAAAGTATCTTTCTCCGTACCTCTAACTAGGATTTATCCTTCTACTCTCATCCTTTTAACTTTTACTTTCCACCATAGTTGCATTAGGGACAGTATTCCTCACCATTCCTCCTCCTATATTCTTATTCATTCCTCTCACATTGACCTTATTACTCCATCTGATCTTCCTTTCCTCAATTTGATTTGAATCTCTAAAATTCACTCCAACATTATTCCTTTCCACCAAGGTTCCTTTTGCTATCTCTCTTTACACTTTTCCTAACCTAGAAACCACTTCCTCTTATAATTTAGATAGTTCATAAATGTGATTTAATGATTTAAACTTTCATATCTTCATTGCAAACTTAATAGAATCACTAAGGCCACTAATAAAGCTTAACATAAAATATTCCTCTATTATGTGGGGATTGACACTGTTTATAAGTACTTTAAGCTCCCTAAACTTCTCCTGATACTCCTTAAGTGATCTTTCCTAAAGTCAATTTATTAAATTTCTATACCACATCCAAAAACTTACTAATTTTAAACCAAATATACCAGTCATCCACAAATTTCTCCTAAAAAACTTTAGTCAAGTTAACAAGCCATCCTTCAAACCATAACTCTACTTATTTCCCATATATATTGCAACTAGTTCTACCTTATCCTTGCTCGATACATTACATAAACGAAAATAGTGATTGCATTTTATAACCACTTCCCCGTATTAGTACCCTTAAAGTAAGGTAGCAAGACTAGAATCACCCTCCCGCATGCTAACTCTCTCTACTCCCAAACTACTAGTCTTTTTAACAAATTCTTTCTATGGTAGGAAGTCCCTGGCCTATCTCTCCGATTATTAGTCTCATCTGTAGTAACAAGATCTATAAAAGGTGGTGGCTAGGTGGCCTTACTTCAATCAAAATAATTCGTGATTTTCTAAGAGAGCGTATCCACCAGCTATTTCAACATTGCGTTAGCTTCCCACAAACTAAAGTACTATTCCTCCAACCTTCTTGGCAGTCATGGCTGTCTCCATAGTGCCCTCTACCTTCGTCTTCTTTGCTAGCTTGAATCACTGCTACCGCAGAATTGTTTGCGCTAATACCACTGTCATGCCTCGATGTCGAGGGGATAAGGGTTGCGCTGGGAAAGTGATTGAAAAGAATTCAGAGAAGGGATCGAGAACCCGAGAGAGAGGGAGAGAAAGCAGAGAAGAAGACATTGTAGAGAGAGAAAATTTTGTTATTATGTCGTTATGCCTTCAATGGTTGATTTACATTGTTTTATAGACATGGCGAACCCACCCTCATCTCCTTTCATCTTGTAAAATGTAACGTTTAATAGTGTCTATTCAGTATTGTATAGGGTTTGACTTTTAGCTTGAGTTCATGTTGTCATTAGAGTTTGCTGACAAAAGCTGCCCCTTATCTTCGACTCAATATGCACCTCAACAGCTCAAGATTTTTTTTTTGTGTAATTAAACAACTAAAATTATTTCCGTTAGTGCAAATGAGCCCCTCGAGAGTTTGTTTGTGGGCATCTTTGGCTCAAACCTGATAGGCTTAATTCAATTTTGACCACATTTTTGGAACTCTCGATTCACTTGGACAGGGTTGAACTTTTAGCTTGAGTTCACATTTTTCAGGATCATGGACATTTGTAAATTTTGGGATGAGGTTTTCTTTGGTTAATCATTTTCATCTTGCTTTATCGGCCTTCATCTTAATCCTGGTTTTTCAAACTCTTCATTATGCATGTGCTGATCTGTGAAGCTTGTGGAGATGGCATGTGAGCGTGTGGGTCGATTTCAACTGTATTTCTAACATTTTAATGGCTGACCTGATGATCAAGGTAGAAAAGGGCTTTGTTTTCTGGATTGACTATATCATTTATGAAACTAAAGTATTTCATAAATGATATTTGATTTAGTAAATTTGGCTTTGTAAGGTGACAGTTCAGTTTCGGTGCAACGCAGATCTTTTGGTGCCGTCCAAATGTTTTGGATCAGACCTCCGGTGTCCCTAAATAGTGATGTGCGTGGCAGGCGAGACAAATCAACCACTGTTGGAAGTTTGGACTGCCCGGTTTGCAGCTGCAATTCATGGGAGAGAGAATGTAACTCTTTAAGTCATTACTGATTAGCAAAAATTATCTTCTTGCAATGATCTTTTCCAATAGTTGAGCACTTTGTGTGGAGATTATTTATTTATTTATTCTTTCCTGGGTGTAAGGAATTTTGGTGGATAAGCAAAGCAAAGTTGGTCTTACACTGGTTGTAACTGGGGAAACCATTTGGAAGCTGGCAATTATAACCGCAGGTCAGGCCTTCACCCACACCATCAAGACTTATCATGGGGAGCTTCACAAGCTGGTTATGCGTGGAATTTATACGCTTATCCATCACCCCAGCTATTCTGGTTTCTTCATCTGGTCAATTGGCACCCATATAATGTTGTGTAATCCTGTATCGACAGCTGGATTTGCCGTTGTTGTCTGGCGACTCTTTGCACAGAGAATATCATATGAAGAGTATTTCTTGAGGCAGCTTTTGGGGTCACAATGTGATGCAGAAAACCAAAAAAGACATGGCTTATAGATCCAAGGCACACAGGAATCAAAGAACAACCAGAAAAGATAAACCAAAATTTAATATCACAAACCCTAGACCCACCCTTCAAAGGAACACGAATCTAAAACATTTAAGAAGGATATAGACGTCACACTCCAGAAAAAAAAGGAATTGGAAGTGATAAGTCGATTGGAACGCTACAAGAAAAAATACCTCTTTATAAGTTCCTTAATCTTTAAAAGAATTGAGAGGAAAAAACTCTTACTTTCTATTTCACTCAAAGTTCTCTCCCTCCAAAAGCTCACAAGGAGTGTCTATTTATAGGTTAAGATAACAATCTTAAAAAGGTACAAATTCTTACTTATGACAAATCTTTGTTTTGGAAAAATTCTTAATTATGGACAAATTACAACACAAATAATAAATTCTTATTTAGAAAGAAATGCTATTACTTATTTTGACCTATTAAGTATTCTAATTATATTAATTATACTTTAACTCCTTGTCAAACTTAAATTTACACTATTTGAAGTTGGGTTGGCCTAAATGTCCTCAATCAGCTCATTTAGTGCTTTTTTAATCTTTTTGGCTCTAGCTCGTATTATTAGGCTTTTTGGAATATACAATAGACCTCTTGCAACCATTAAAGCCTTCCACCTATAATCTCTATAGTTCTCATCTCAATGTGAGGAGTATGCTCGACAAACTTCCTCTGATGTTCCCTTCTTGAAGTGAATTTGATCTATCGAAACACCATTGTATATAGCTGCACTCATCAGTACCATCGTTGTTTGCCTGGAAGGCTTCTTGCTGTTGTGTTTAAGAGATATGGAACGCTGAGGCAATGAAAGTTTTTATCTACTTGCTGCAAGATCGTCTTTATTACTGAGAGACATTTCAAGGGGACATCACCGAATGGGTGTTTAAGCTGAACCTTGTTATTTGGGCGGCATCTTGATCACAATGGTGATTTTAGCACATTGACAAAAGTAAGATCCTCACTCGGTTAAATTGTGCTAAGATTTTTCAAGTGTTAATTTATTCGTTCAGGATAACCAGGAACTGGAGAGCACCGCACAACAACGTTATGCTATGATTTTAACTGTAAATTTATAGATCAACATATGCTTTAGTTGCTGGAAATCCGTACGAGCATTTACAACAAATGTTGGGTTATTTTGATAGCAAATGTGCTTACAGAACAAGTTTGCCTTAATTATCTGATTCCGCGTTTCTGACAGTGCAAAGACAAAATCTATCTATTAGCTTCGTGGTGGTGGTCTTCTTTATCCATCGACTGCTGGTTCTCTTTTGCTAGTATCTCAACTGATAAAATTATGGTGGTTCTTGGTATTATGATTGGTTCATAGTTCATGACACATATTTATCGTATTTGCTGCTAAAAAGTTGATGCTTCATGCAAGACGGTGCTGCAAATTCACAAAAAATAACATACACTGCAAAATTGGTTATCTTTTTCTCCAGATGTGTCGCGGTAGACGCCTCATTCCATGGACAAAGCTCAATCCAGACACCCCAAAAACATAAGACCATTGACTCAATATCATCCCTGAAGTATTGTGTCAAAGAATCATGTCTGAGAGCACATGAACCCGGGATGTCTGCATTCAGGGATCGCGTCTGAAGATTCTATCCAATTGATGAATGATGACCTTTCACCTTGTGGGCAGTTGAAGGCTTCATTGACCCACTTTCAGAGAATATTCAAGCAACAGGAATTTTAGGTTCACCTAAATTCACAAAGGCCTCCGCCCTGCCCATGCGAGACATTGCTGCGTTCCATGATACAAGGTGGTCCATGAATGCTTTTACATACTTCTCTCTGTCACTCTGCATAAAGATGCCCTTCAATCGCTAAAAGTCTTTTTTCAGGGGAGGAGGGCTGGGTGATCCAGAAGTGATGGTATCATACCTTATAATCCAAATAATAAGCATGCTGCGATGTAGAAAGAAAGTAAGACACAAGTCAGAAAAGACAGAAACAACAGCTATCGATCACTGTGCATTGTCGTGTTGTTTGTTCACGGAGGGGAGGAAGAGAGAGAGAGAGAGGTGCATATAAACGTACCTCCCACATATCTAGACTGATTATTGGCTGTAGAAAGTGGCAGGGAGAAAGAATAAGAGGGAAAGAAAATAGAGAGAGAGAGAGAGAGAGAGAGAGAGATTAATATTATTTCTTGATAAGTGAGAGATTAATATTGACAACATGAATATTTGAGCATAAATGGTAGAGTGGTTGACGTACAATGTCATCCCACACAAGTGGTGTAACAGCATTTGATGTTTTAACCACTTCAAGTCGTCTTTCTTCTCTCTTCACTGCAAGCAGTAAAACAAAGTTACCAGATGTAGAAGAGTAAATTAAAGCCAACAGATCATGAGAAGAAATAGCTCAAAGACCTCCAAGCTTCACCAGTAAGTACATCTATGTTACGTTTAACCCCTTTCTTAATGGCAAGTACTGGCTAGTTTCTGTTGGATACGAATAGTGATAATTGGGAACAAGTAATACAATTGATGAAATCCAACAAATAAAGAAAACATGTATTGATAGGCTATGGACTAATGTATGAATCCATCTACTGCATACAAAAATCCAAATAGTATATACCATAAGGGATAAGTAAAATGAGAAACCAACTTCAAGTGTTTCAAGCCATTTCCATAGCAGTTGCTTCTAGCTCTAAAATTTGGCAATCAGTGATTCATAAATAACTCACATAAATTATAAGAATATCATAATATGCAGCTAGAGAACTCACAGCTCAGAACACACGTCAAATGGAATTTGCCTTTTGTTATTAACATAACTGCACTCATTTTAAAGAGAAAGTTTTTGCCCTATAGCAAATATGAAACACACTTTGTAGTCCAATAAAACTAGGGATAGTAAAGTGTAAATTTGCTTTGAAGTCCAATAAATCTCCTACGAAGCCTATATATGTAAGAAATGGCAAAACATACAAGACATAATGTTTGTGAGACAACTAATTAAAGTGAAGACATACAGACAAGCCAAACCCAGCCAGATCCAAATGTTGTAAGGGCTGCTTCTACAAACTTCTCCTTGAAATTGTTGAATGAACCAAAATCCTTTTCAATCTGCTGAAGTACACCAAGTTCAGGCATCTTCCCTCCTCCAGGTTGCATGGATTCCCAAAAGAAGTCATGATTCCAGAACTGCAATTTTCTCTTGCATGTTGGCTTTTGGCTTTTAAAAGGAATCTTGACTAAATTTTGTTGCCCATGCAAGACTTTTCAGCATAAAAATGACAAGGGAAAAAAAGTATTGACAAGAACCACCAGAAGACAAGTTTAGCTTCTATTTCCAATCAGGATGGAGAAGTAAAGCACAACAGCATTATGTGACAAAAGAATAAGTTCAGCAGACAATAGAACACATGCAAACAATGCATGAATATGGGTAGAGCAAGAAAAAGCGAGGTGGGTAATAATTACAATTGCAGGAAATGGAAACTAAAGTTCACACCAGATATATATCAGGATATCAACTTTAGAACAAATGATCCCCTTTCTTCAATGAAAAAGATAATTTTATGGTAACTATATGGATGAGAAAGTAAAATGATTTTTTCAACTAGCATGTAATTTTCAAAAATATTACACTGGTTAAACTAAACATTCAACACCAACATACTAAGTAATTGTTCAACTAACAGTGCAAGTAGGCATTAAAAAACTTTTCACTCAGATACAGTGATCTAATTTCTCCCCAAAACTTATGTCAATTACCATCCTCAAACTGCTGCTGCAATCTTACAACAGTCACAATTGTCAGGGCCATATGTCATTAATCGTCTCCTCAAACAACACACTATTTAGAATCACAAACAAGAAGATGGTTTATGAGGCTAAAAACTTTAAATATCAATAAACTTGTACAATTAGTTTTCCATATTTTGAGTTGCTAAGTGATAAAAACATAAGCAAACATGCATTACACTCTAAGAGATACAGAATCAGCTGATTGTCCAAGTGATTCTAAGCCAGAAATCTAAATGTTGGACTGAGTAGCCACCATAAATAGATATGTGCGTGCAGCAAAATCTGGGGCATCCAAAGTCTTAACATTATCGGGAGTTATGGTTACAGCTAGCAGGTCATAATGTAAAATGAGAACCGGCACTATATGCAATGAGGTCCATTAGCAAATGAATAAATTTGTTATAAGAACATTCAATGATAGTAATTTTGCAAGAGAAACTACTATCAGAGACATCTCAGCCTCCCCCTAGCATCCAATTATGTAAGAAAAAGCCTAGCCAAACAATGTCTTAGGTTAAACATACAACAAGGATCATATTTCTCAAAGAAGAAGCTGTTACAAGTAAATTGCTAGGTTAGTTTAAGTATCAACTTTAAAATTTGATACCAAAGAAGCTGGCAAATGAGACATACCTGAGCAGCATTGTTGAATTCTGGTAATGGGTTCCCATTGTTATATGTCACTTTGACAAGTTCATCCATGGTATACCCATATAGTACATCATTCTCCCCAAGCGCTCTATTTAAACATTCCAAATACTGGCGGTGATGTCCTCCCCAATGCAACTCTAGAGTCCTCTGGCTCATATATGGTTCTAGGGCATCCTAAGGGGGGAAAAAACGAAGAAAAAGAAGAGCAAATAAGCCTATCCAACATCCTAGATGCTGCACATTACTTAAATCTTACTTTAATAGTCATTAGATAGTTTACAAGAACAACTCAAAAGCTACTTCTGAGGAGGGAGAGAATTATCTACTTAAACCACCATCATTTTTCTCCATTTTCTCACAGGCAGGCAAGTGCGTGGACACAATATCTTCAATTCATCTCATACTAGACAGCAAGAGCTCAGCTTTTATATCCGATTTTGACAGAAAGGAAAAATTTTTTTCTTAGAGTTAGAGACCACTTTGAATTAAAGAATTCTGGAAACAAGAAATTCGATAAAGAAAAACACTTACAAGTTTATAGGGAGGTGTCTTCAATCCATAGTAAGAAACAACCTTTAAAGCTTTCTGGCAACTATCAAACATCTTCTTCTGCCGCTCATACATTGTAGGCTGGGAAAATCGAAAGGAGAAAACAAAAAAGACGGGTGTTTGCGCGCATTGCAGAATGTGGAAAAGCAAGAAATGCAGTTCCATTTAAATTAGAAAAGGAGAAAAAAAAAAAAGCAATATTGATTAGAACCAGTACAATCAAATTGCAGAAATAAACAGAAAAAGAAAGAACCTCGTTAGCATTGAAGGAACCTTCAATTCAGATAACCGAAGCTGACATATTGGAGGAAGAAGATTAATACAACCACACCACCCCATCTCTCTCTGTCTCGGTCACCCTCCGTGTGTTTTGTTTTTCTTGTTGCTGAACAGCCCCTTCCCTTGTGAATCTCGCAGAGGAAGCACTTCCTGATCAACCCATTGGTTCGGCTATAGAAGATGTGATGGCAATTGGGCTTTCGGTGACTTTTGGTCTGTGGCCTATTCACTTTGAGTAAGCGGAGACTTGAGAGAGCCTTCGAATGTTCTTATTAATTGTTTACAAAAATATTTTTAGTCAAGAAAAAAAAAAGTTTACAGTAAAAATGTTAGTTATCACACCTACCAACCGAGATTGGTGTCATATGTAAATATCTTTATTCAACCTCTTTTATAAGAAAAACTGCTATTTAATTTTTTTGTTTAATTTTAGTATTAATAAATTTAAAATTCTACCTTATATTTTAAATATGAATAAAAAAATTTTAAACTCAACTAATATAATGCATCCTCAAACTTTGTATATAATGTTTTTATTTTTCTAATAAAATTGGGGCAAATTTGAGTTGGTTTTATTTTAATTAATTTATTGTTGCTAATATTTAAACCCACTTTAATTCTAAGAAGGATTTTAATGGCAATAAGATAGAGTTCGTTTGTATCAAGTTGGGTTTTACATGACACTTAGTTGTTAAGGTGGTTAGAAACAAATAAGATAAGTCGAGTAGGTTACTATTTTTGCTTTTTCTTAATTTCTTAGTTAACTTGACTTATTTTTATTGTCATAAATTGTTAGGACAACGTTAACTAACTAATTTTGATTGCTACTAAGTGTTGATAACCTTTGTATATGTCTATTAATAAATTAGAGTGTATTGTCACAACGTTAGACTTCTATTGTATTAACTCGCGTGACACTTAGCTCACTTATATATAAAGATGAACTAAGTAAGTCTTAGAAAGGGTGTAAGCATAAGAAAGTTTTGTATGGAGAGAACTATATTCGATTTAAGCAAAGTGTTATACAAATGGGAGGAGTAAGGTATATATAATTGTTTCACCTCCTTAATGTGTGGCTATAATTTGTTACTCTAGATAGTTATATATAACATTCTAGGTACAAAATCATTCTAGTCTTTTTGGGAAGCTTTTAAGCATAGAGAACTTAAGCATGCTTTAGAATCTTCCTTGCCTTATTAAATGCCATTGGTTCAGGTTGGCTCGATAGGCCAGTGCACTTGAGCAAGCCATGACATCTTCCCTACCTTAATCACACAATATCCTCATTGTACCTTTATCCTAAAGCTAGATGTCATTGGAAAATTGCCAAAGCATGTCCTTTCACTCTTAACTAACCTCTTGGTCTAGTAGATTCTTCCATTTAATCAAATATTTAGTGTAGTTGGGAACTCTCTATTTTTAGATCACTTTATCACAAGGATGCACTCTAATTCCTTGTCACACTCAGTGATAATAGTAGTTAAGGCACAACTAGACTTCCTTTGAGTTGGATCCTCATTATTCCATGAAAAGGCTTTAGAAAACTTAAATGAAAGACGTTATGAATATTGAGCCCTGGAGGAAGTTAAACTTAGTAGGCAACCTTTCTCACATGCTTGACAATAGGAAATGACCCTTCTTACCTTCTCATTAAGCCCTTCGACACCTTATGTATTGCTTAATCCACATCTCGTTTAGGTGGAAGTTTTTTAGACAATTTTGAAGGCATCATATCTTTGACCTCATCAAGGATAAATTGGATAGACTGTGTTAATGGAGTAGGTTTTGCAATGTTTTCCCCATTGTTTAATTCCTTTATAGTAACAATATAACCTTAACAAGTTTTATGACCCTTTTTGAATTGTAAGGTAAAAAGGATTGATGGTTTTGTCTTCCCAATGCTTTTTAAAAGGACCACTCGAATCTTGCAAGCATTAAGGATCACAAGGGAACTTGAAGCTGGAACGAGAAATGTTAAGGCTTTACAAAAGAAAGCAAGACCTAACATCATTTTAAAATCATCCATTGGGACAATGGTAGTCTAGTTTACCATGTCAATCACCAATTTAGACAATTATGCCCTCTACTATACCTTGAACAAGCTTTGCCTTTGAATTGCTTACCTCAATGGTGTCCATTCCCTTGCAAAGTTTAAGGCCTAGGCACTTGGCCTCTTATATGTCCATAAACTTGTGTGTGGTTCCTATATCTAGCATTGCATTTACAGCCTTACCATCGATCGCAGCATCAACATATAGTAAGCCTTCCTCCTTGGGGATCAATAAGGAAAATAACCTAGAAAGAGTTTCTAAGTGCTGGATAGCTCTCATGTCAACTTGGGACTCTTCTTTAGGCTTCTCTTTGTTGAATTCTACCACAATGGCATTCATTGCCTTTTGATTGGAACAATCCCTTACCCAATAGGAACTGTCATAGATCAAGCAATACTTAAGAGGTTTATTAGTATCACATTTACTTAAGGAACTTTTATCATACTTAAGATTACCATTTAAGGATTTTTGGTGATCATCCTCTTTACAGCTAACATCCTTCTTCTGCATAATCTTCTCTTTTCCACTTTTGTTAGAGTTAGGCCTTCTCCCTTTAGAATGGGCAGAGTAATTGATAAGTGTTTTGGTATTAACAATGGTAGCATCTAGGGTTTACACACACATGTATTTAGTTTCACTCTTACTCAATCTTCTAGGTCATTTTTAAAGTGGAAGAAAAGTCCTTGTCAAACAAATTATCGATCTTAAGTATAAGGGTAGTAAATTCCTTAATATAATTGAAAGTACTACTTATTTGCCTTAGACGACATAGCTTCACTTTAGCTTCACTTTCCACATTATAAGGTACAAAGTGTTTAAGCAATTCAATCTTGAATTGCTCTTATATGTTGATCACGCATATGCCTTTCTCCCTTTCAAAATGTTTTCTCCTTCACCATAGTTGGGCAGCATTCTTAAAGGAAATTGAAGCATTACTGATCTTGGTAAAGTCATCAATAACTCTTATGACTTTAAAGTATTACTAAAGGCCAAAAAGGAAGTTTCTTACCATAGTAGCATTGCCATTGTACGTGACAAGTTTAGAAACCTTTAAGCCATGTATAGCAATAATGCTAGTAGTAGCAGTCATACTAGTCGAAAGTGGATTACTGTGATGGAGCGACTTTATCTCTTTGCGAAGGTCTTGAATCTCCCTTTAAACAAACTTTCATATGTCAGACAACTCTTAATTGAGGGAGTCTACTTCTCCCTTAAATGTGCAACTAAGCTCTTCAACTATAAACTTAACAACCCTCGTGATTTCAGCATTCTCATAGATTAAATTATTAATTTTATTACTAAGTTCACCCATTATGGTGCTCACATCGGTAGTGCTCCTCTCCAAGCTAGCAACATGAAACTTTATAGGGCTTTTCTGTTAAGACCTTGGACTTGCTACACTTAGATGGGACATGTTACTCCTTTTATCCATGAGCTTGGGATTGGAAAGTAGTGTATGCTTGGGATTATAATACATAATTTTTAAAATATTTTGAAAAGAAAATTTAAAATATAAATGATAATTATAAAAATATTTATGACAAAAATTGAACATTTACATGTTATTATATTTTGTATTGTTAAAAATAAAAATTCTAAAAAATTATTTAATGTAACCCTGTACACTGATTTAAACTATCATTTTATCAATTTAAACTACTTAAATATATATATATCTTTTTTGTCGCTTTGTATAATTAAAAGTCATTTATATATCATATATTTCTTTTACTTATCATACAAAGAGATTATAATATAATACTTTTGGCATTTGCAGTCAATAAAAGCTGGAGCAATTGTAGTGTCCTTAGTCTCAGAGGAATCAAGAGAGACACAAGCCTCGTACCAAAGCTGCAATTACTACACAACTTCTTTCCAAATCTTAAGATCCTTTACTTAGAATTCATCCATCTATAAAGAACATCATTTGATTATTCTTTGATATTTTTAATTTTTAATTTTTATTTTTAAGATTATATTTTGTATAATTTATTATTGTGTCTAAATTTGTCGGGATCCTACAACTTAATAATTTGGAACAGCTATACTTGGATAATTCTATTATGGACGATAACTTTCTCCAAAGCATCGGGGTACTAGTTTCTCTTCGAAATTTGTATATACAATTGTCGAACCTTTCTCAAATTACTCAAGGTAAATTTTAATATTTTTATTTAATCTATAATTATTTGTTACAAATCATTTTTTAGAACTATAATTTATTTTTAAACAATTATATCATATTTTATTTAACTTATACCTATATTGCAAATATTAATTAAATAATAAAATTATAAAGTAACGATAATTATAGAATTATGATTTAATTTTATAAAATAATGAGTTATAAATAATAAATAATTTTTTAATTAAAAAATTAATTTTAATTTCTCCAATATTTTATATATTCTTCGATAATAACTTTCTATTTTCCTTTAATTTTCTTAGGATGGCCTTATCAAAAACATTACAATTGGATGGCACTACTCTCAACACGATGCAAACAATTAGAAACCTAGTTTCGTTGGAGTAATGTTTGATTGTCAATTGTGGCCCTAAACCCCTTTACATGCCAGTAGTTGTATGTATCTCCTCAATTTTGACTAAGTTCTTTATTACCAAATAATTTTCAAGTTTATATAGACTAAACCAACTTCGATATTTATATATGGATGGAAATTATCTCAACAATGTCCTGCCTCCATGTATGATTAATTTAACGCCTCTTTACCTATATTATATTTATTATATATAAATAAAAAATAAAAAGTAATAAACAAAATGAAAAAGAATGAAAATTTTTTTAAGAAATAAAACTTCTTCAATTATTGTTTTTTTAAATTCATTAGATTTTAAATATTAAACTTATTACTAAATAATTTTCAAGTTTATGCAAATTAAACCAACTCAAAAGCCTATATTTAGTTAACTGTAGTCTTAGGAGCACCTTACCTCCTTGTTTGGCTAATTTAACGGCTCTTCGGCAATTGACAGGGAATGTATCTCTATCTCCCCTAAGGACTCTAACATCCCTTGAATACCTATATCTTTCATCTAATCAATTATAGATTCCAGTGACACTCAGCCTATTATTCAACCTTACAAAACTCCATTTCTTTTATGCTTCCAAAAATAATGTATTTGCTGAAACAGAGCAACATCATTTGATCCCAAAGTTCCAATTAACTGCACTCTCATTATCTGGGTTTGGATACGGCGGAACGTTTCCGAAATTCCTTTACTACTAGCACAATCTACGATATGTTGATCTCTCCCACATCCAACTGAGTGGAGGATTTCCATATTGGCTGTTAAAGAACCACACGGGCTTGTATTATCTCTCCTTGGTCAATAATTCCCTTTCAAGACAACTTCGGTGGCCAAGTCATTCAAATTGGAGTTTTAGAATACTTGGACATTTCACAGAACTGCTTTCGTGGCCATGTCCCAACACTAATTGGAGCACAACTTCCAAACTTACAGGGATTAAACCTGTCAGGAAACGCTTTGAATGGGAGAATTCCTCCTTCTTTTGGTAATATAAGCTCATTGCAATCCCTAGACTTGTCCAATAATAAATTATTAGGAGAGGTGCTTAGGCAGTTGGCCATTGGTTGCTTCATGTTAATTCATCTCAAGCTCTCAAACAACAGTTTGCAAGGCCAAATCCCAAACAATTTTTTTAATAGTTCTTCATTAAATATATTGGATCTGAGTCACAACAACATTAGCGGGAAGCTCCCACAATGGATAGGAAATATGCATGCACTTCGAGTACTGGACCTTTCAGACAATGCTATCGTCAGAAGCCTACCTTCAAATTTTCCCACGGGCATTCAACAAGTCTATTTATGTAAGAATAGATTGCAAGGACCGTTGGAAAATGTATTCCATAACAACAATAATTTGGTGATGTTGAATCTTGACCGCAATAATTTTACTGGCAATATTTTATAATGAATTAGTATATTTTCTAACTTTAGTTATCTACTTTTGGATAATAATGACTTTGAAGGTGAAATTTCAAATCAATTATGCAAGTTGGACAAAATAAGCTTGATAGATTTTTCTCACAATCACCTTTATGGTCATATTCTCCCTTGTCTAAGAGTTGGAAGCACTTGGACTAGTACACATTCTACTGAAATATTTCTGACGTTTGTACGTTGGAGGAGTATATTCTTTCATCACATGCAGAGATCACGACAAAGAGAAATTCTTATTCCTACAAAGGAAGGCTACTCTCCTACGTGTTTGGAATCGATCTTTCCTGCAACAATTTGACGGGAGAGATTCCACCAGAACTCGGAAAACTTGGCACTATTAAAGGGCTAAACTTATCCCACAATTGCTTGAAAGGGCCAATTCCATCAACTTATTCAAACTTGGAAGAAATTGAGAGCTTGGATCTTTCCAACAACTTGAATGGGAAAATTCCTCCTCAGCTTATTCAGTTGTACCAACTAGAGGTTTTTACCGTAGCACACAATAACTTGTATGGAAAGACTCCAGAGATGGTTGCACAATTCGCAACATTCGACAATAGAAGCTATGATGATAATCCTTTGCTGTGTGGACCGCCACTGACAAAAATTTGCGATGCACATCCATCACCTCCATCTTCGTCCGAGAATTCAGGTAAGCACGAAGAAGAAACTGGCTTCATATATAAGGATGCATTTTATCCAAGCTTTCTAGCATCATACAGCGTAGTGCTGTTGAGAATAGCTGCAGTTCTATTCATAAACCGCATTGGCGATGAGCATGGTTTTACCTTGTGGGGGAATGCATTAACAACTGTTATTATTTTATTGTGGACAATCTTCCGATGCCGTCCAAAGACAGAGCTTGGACGCCTTGATGTAGAGGATATAAGAAATAGTGAGAAAGACAAGACAATGTATATATATCACCATTTTTTAAACTCCACAATAGCCTGAGTTTTTTATGGCCGTGCACCAAAGTCAGGCACCAACAATCTCCTTCCTGCTCTACTTGAAACGGATTTTTTTTTTTTTTTGAAAAAACAAACATTATAAAATTATTAGTCACGAAACTCTATTAAGGTTAAACTAGAAGTCATCCGTCACCCTCACAATAATGAAATCTAATAGACGCCCCCCACACTTGCAACGTATCAAATCTAAAACTTGTTAGTGCAAACCCTCATTTACTTTCAGGAAGAGCAACAATCCTGCAAGTCAAACTCAGGCCAAAACCGACTAACTACCAAACTCCTACCTTTGGTGATTACTCGAACCTCACTCAATATGTCAAACGGCATCAATAAAAAATTATAAAGTGCACCACTGCCAAATCATCTGAACCTTAATGGATAGAATAATATGAATTCACCAATAGGCAATCTCATTTATAGGGTGAAGATTGGTCAATTAAGTTAAAAAAACTAATCCCTAGTCCAAATGCAAAAATTCTAGCTGTACCAGAAGTTTTCAATTTGGGCTTTGGAATGTTATATTCCTTCACCAACCAATAATACAGAACAAAAAACTTCTTCATGATGAAGAGTTCCAATGCCTTAAGATTGAAAATAACACCCCTCTTCATATTCATCTGCCTACAGAAAGAAAAGAGTCAGGCAATTTAAGCACAAGACAAATTCAGTTTTAAATAATGCCTATTACCCTGAGAGGAAATAACATAGTTGCATAATGGGCCAGCTCTATAGCTTGCCAATCCAACATGATGGATAGCGACAGACAAATATCATCTGCATCTCACAAACCAGAGTCGTATGTCATGGAATGCAGACATTTCTCATTCAAGAAACTCTTTTGGCTTAACTAAAACAGGTTATAGGCACACATGATTGAGGTACAGGATTTGATTGCTAGTCTTTCCACAACCAAAAATAAGAAAGACTTGCTCTAAATTCATGAAATCAATCTGAACAGACTATTAGACAGGTGTTACCCCATAACAGATATGTTTAGTTGAATATGAACAATTTTGGGCCAGCATGACACACGTATACCAGAAACTAATCTGAGGGACAATATGACCAGCATAAATAATTTCACACTCTATTGCATGGACACAGCAATGGGAAGGCCCATGCTATGTCAGATAAGGTGTCAGAAACGACACCTTCAATACATCTGGTCTGTCAACTGCTGCCAATTCCTACAAATGTTTGAATGACTTGACCATGCCTTAGGGCTCCACATGGACTGCATTGATAAATGTCTAAACAATATCTTACATTGCTTTAAGCCAGTGCCAATGGTGTCTGGAGCTTACATATAAACACAATGCTACTTTTGACATTAAATTTACAGAACAATGTAGCGGGCAGAAGTCAGAAGTGACTAGGTAGCTCAAAATGGTAATATTAAGCTCTCAAAACCAGTTCAAATAATGCATAATAGTGTCAAATAGAGGTGCCATTTATTTCAAAAACAGCAGATGGACTTTTGACACTTTTTTGGGGTTACATTAGAAAATTGGGCTTTTGAGTTTCTGTAGAAAATAAGTGCCCTTTCTTTGACACTAGGTTTTTGAACTTTTATGAATTATCTTAATTAATCTTATTGCAGTACAACTCAACAATATGAATAAGCATTGATAAGAGAAAGAGAAATTTAAAGATGCATACATGATTGGAATATGAGCATAAAGGTAAGAAGAGACAGGATCCCATGCTTGTGCTTAGGATTGGGAAGATATGGCAATGGAATTCAAAACTAAGATTTGACCCAGATCGTCTCCAGCCTGTAACTTCTGGCTGGGAGAGATCAACATTAACGAAGTTATGGATAGACAAATAAACAAGGTCAGGGGATCAGCAGTGAAAGAATAACGCAAACAAGAACCTGGAGATGAAGCTGAATATCATACGGGCAAGCATGACATCATACATTAGAAGATTTTAATAAACCAGAAATAATGGATTTCAGAGGGATAAAGAGTTTGCCCTTCTTGTGTGGTAATCTTCACTTGATAGTCATGTAGTATGGGAGGTCCAAGGCCCTTCTCACTGCAATTTTTCCACAATATTTGAATCAACATTAACTCTGTCTCAGACATTCAAAAATAAAGTGTGCTATATAAGCTAACAGAACAGAAAAGTGGATTTCCTGTCTTTCTGCAAATCATTGAAAAAGTGCACTAATGCCACACCAGGAATTTTTAGAGGCAGATAAGGTGTAAAGAGAATTTCAAATGTTTAGTTCTGAAATATTTTGTCAAAGCACCTCTCTTGTAAAGTATAGCATGAAGAAGTAGAAAACAGGAGTCGACATCTCAAACAACACAATCTGTTGGTCCAGCCTGTTCATACCTGCAGATAAAGTTTAATCATCATTCCGTGAGTTTCAAGAGCACTGCAAGGCATAAAAAGACTTCACTTTTATCTCCTTTCATTGATAGACATTTATATGCCAGCTAAAATGCCCAACGATTTGGCACCAGACATTTTCTTCAGAATCCAAAGCTTTCACAAACGTTATTGATTATTTATGAAGAGGTCTTCAAATTCATCCTCCCAAGAATCAAGCTGCACTGGACGAAAGACAAATAGCTTCTAGAATGAATCAGAAACACAAAACTGTGTGCACATTCAAAATAATATAACAAGATACATACCCAAATCCACAGGGTACAAGAACATCTCTAGAACAAGGAAATGTTCATTTGTGAAGTCAAACTCCTACACAGATGAGATAATCTTGAAAGCCAAAAAAACTTAAACAGAAAAACATTATTCATCACAAAAATCAAATCCTACATTTTTGGTTAAATCAGCTCCCTTTCTGTGAAGCTTTTTGCACGTTTGGACTGATCTATACCCTTCACCAAATTCAAAAGTTGGTGCAGCAGAAAGCTTCATTAATCTGAGTGGGATCTCATTTTACATCATCAACGCCTTTAACAAAATCCTTTGTCCGTGTGATCCCATTAGGTAGAATATACATCCATCTCAAAAGATTGTCCTTTCCTTGCCCAGATAAACAAATTTAGAAATATAATCAAATGTCAGGAAATATCGGTTCCCCTAAGGCCCTGACCAACACTTTAACGTACCAAAAAGGAAACTGAAGGAGGCCCCAAAGCATCTAACAAAATATACACAGCTACAAACATTTGCAGAAAATGTTGCGACGTATTATTGATGGAAAGCAAGTTCTGCAATTTCTTCTTGTCCCCTTGCTGAGCTTTTGTACAAGATAGACTCACATGAAATGACAAAACAAATCTGAAAAAACCTTGCCTTCACTTATTGCACCTGTTGTTTTGAACCCAAAAGAAATCCCTTTTCAATTTGAAGAATTTAAAGAAGTCAACAAATCTACCTTGGTAGCCGTTGGACTAGTGCGCGGTTGCAGGGTTTCTAGCTCAAAAAAAGGAAAAGAAAAAAGAGAAAATTCGATTCTTGAAAAAGAAAGACAAAGGAGGATTCGAGATCGCAATTGGTGAAAAGCAAAGGGGAATCGAGACCTGAAAAAGCAACAACGAAGCTGATGAGCCGTGAAATCTGAACTGCCTGACATTGAACCTGAAATTACGAAGGAAAAGAAATAAGAAAGTCAAAAAAAAAAAAAAAAAAAAAAAAACGCATGAATTATGCCATTCTCCCATTAAAGAAAAATAATTATGGAGGAAAAGCACTGCAAATGCTAACAAAAGAATGCAAAGAAGCAAACGACATAAGACCCTATAAAGATTTTTAAGTGCTACCAAAATTAACCGTTAGTGGAACAGCATCGGCCTTGGTTTTAAGACTCCCACCACACCCAGTCTTTACTTTCTTTTCTTCTGTTTTATCTGCAAACGAAAATATTTTTATTACAATAATTTTTTAAGTTTTCGGTATACAATGGATCGGATAAAAATGTATATTTTGTTATTAACTGCATTTGTGCGTAAATCTCCAATAACTAATGTCTGTTGAGTTCATTAACTTTTAATTGTTCGAGAGTTATATGTAGTATGGTCTTTTGTTGTAGATGTCATCCAGTAATTTTACGTTCTATTTATTAATATTAGTCTACCAAAGAATGAGTAGCATTCGCGGATCAAATGCTTATCATCAAGGTTTATTTTTATTACCATTTTTGGACTTGTAACTGTTAGTCACGAGAATTCTAACTTTTCCAATCTGTTTTTTTGGCAGAGTCTCGTTTCTTGTGATCTTAAATTATAGGGTCTTAGAGTTGCTAAGACCTAACGTAGCTCCATTACTCTTATATTTAATTTTATTTCTTCTACTTTTCGGTCTTTTGTCATTTCAATTAATCAAAATGTGTTTCATGTAGAGGTGGAAGTGCCCCTGTATTGGAAATGTTTCAATTAAGTATTGAATTTTAGCTACTACTTGTTACAGTGCCAAGATAAATAGGATCATTATTGTTCGGTGAAATTATCTTTCTTTTGTTAAGAAATACCAAAAGTTTTCATTTTAATTTCTAGTGGATGTTTCTCTTTGGTCCTTTGACGTCACATATTCCACCACTTTTTGTTTCTTTCTTGTCTCATATGTGAGAAAAGGCATTGAAACATTCCTGCACACGGATCGCCATGCTTCCGTGCGAAGGAGGGAGATTATGCGTATATTTTTAAATTAAAATATTTCTTTTATTGAATTTAATTATAGATATGTATTAAATTTATTATTATTGAATGTTCAGTTTCATATTTTATTTTTTCTTGTTTTCATTGGTAAAAGTACTGTTCAATATGTTGAAAGTGATTACTATTAAATCTTTTGGGTGTGAGAAGAAGACATTTGTCAAATTTTTATTGGGTTGGATTATTTTCATGATAAATTAAAAAATTTGATTAAGTAACTGAAAATTTTTTATAATTTATATCAGCATCTAGTTTATCATTTATTGATAAAATAGTTGTTCTTTTTCTTCATTTCATTTTATTTACCTGGTAATAAAGTTTTGAAGTTACAAGTGACTGATAAAATTTGAGATGTAAATCTTTTGGGTTCTCATTGTTTTGCTTGTGCAATTGTGATGAACTTAGTCATTTGCAAGTTATGCTTCCATGATCAGACCATTATTTGACTACTGTTGTAGCATTAGTTCTGTCATCCCTTCATAAAACATGCGAGATGTCCATGACCTTTAGATATACTGTAGATTGGCCATTTTCTAGTGCTGCACAGCTTTTCACTTTTACAATAATGAGTAATTATAATAACTAGTTCTGTTCTTTGCTCATCTCTTAATTTAGAACGTTGGGTGTCGTCAGTGATTGGGATAGGGCCTTAATCTTGTTCAGCTATTCTTTGTGAGATCGGAATAATGAAGTTTGGTAGTTCAATGGAATTTAATTTAGTTTGGGTGATGAAAGTAGATGTGGTAGGAGGCCAATTATTGGACTCTATGAGGGCAACGGTGTCAGCTTCGAAGTTCTCTGTGATAATGGGTTGTGAAACTCATGAACACACGAATATGAAGTTTACCCTTGACTTATTTTTTGATGTCTAATTATTTCTTCGCATTAAATAATATTAAAAAATTTGTAGGGTTAATATGTTTTTGAACTCAATTTTCACAATTATTTACTTTTGTTTAGTTTATTTTTTGTCCGAGCAATCTTGCTGCTTAACCATCCAATTTTTGACTCAATACGCAAGCGTAGTCATTTAGGGGTGCAAATCTTGAAGTACTCCTTTTTGATTTGGTACATTTTGTCTGAGATTTTTTAAGTCACGTATTTATGCATTAACATCCTTGGGGTGAAATTTCAAGCCTCTTTCTTCCAATAAATGTATAAATCTGTTTAAGGATGATGGGTCAAAATCATGGCAAATTCTGGTCCACCAAAGGATCAACACTAGACTTTAAATGGGGCACATTATTCCCTGTAATCCCGCCGAGAAGAGCTTGCTTGCTCTAAAAGGTCACTTGGCAAGTAATTAGTTTTCCAACACTTAAATCAATTGATTAACAGTTTATTGGCAAATTTGATCAAATAATTTGGTAACTTGGATGCAATCTTTGACATTCTTGATTTGCTTTTAGCCACCGTCTTAAATATATGTATATATGTGGGAAACTAATGAATAGTAGAAAAAAAGAAAAAAAAAAAAAACAAAGTCCCTTCTCCATCTGTACGCCGACTTAGCTAAATAATGATAGAAATAGGAAAATACCTCTCGGATTGCGGCCACTATAGACGAAGACAATTTTCGCTTGTTTTATTTTGGATACCCACTAGGAGCAGCAAATTGCCAAAGGAGTTTTAAAGTTCATTTCCCATCACAACAGCCAGTAAAAAGTAACTATGCGTGTCAAAGAGGCAGGGCAGGGCAGCCATGAAATGGAGAAGGTTGACAGCAACAGCAGCAATAAGAAAACTTGGCCATTGCACTACGACCTGTTGCATATCCAGATGGAGAAATTAGACAAAAACCCTTCTTTGATCAGTTCTAGTAATGGGTTGTTTGTCAGCAACTCATTTCCTGTGAGATATTCAGCTTATTTCGTTTAAAGTTGTCTCTTTCTATCCTAATTCTTGTCCTCATTCCATGTTTTAATTTATGTTGTGGATGTCATTTCTTTTTTTTTATTATTATTATTATTGAAAGTGAAACTGAATTGCTACGATCTTTTTATATTTCTAACAATTACTTGTATAAAATTTTATTTCTCTAAGTTTTTCTCCTTTTGTTTTGTTTTATGGAGTTTCATGAGTTTTCACTTCTCGTGCTTTCCGAGTTTTGTTAGGACGTTTCAGCCAAGGTAATTCTTCGGTCAACCGGGTTGGACCCGGGCGAGGTGGCGGAGGAGAGAGACCTTTGATGTTAATTATGTAACATTTATGGCTATCACAGTTAACTTGATATGAAGCCTGCGTTGTTTTATTTATAACTTGTTTGACGTTTGAAATGTGGGAATCTTGGGCTGGCTCTTGACAACGGATACGCCATGCATGAATGCAGAATGGCAAATACAGTGATTGTGTATCATTCTAATTATCTTGACATGAAGTATTTCACCAAAACCTATCAAATTCAAACTTTTGGCCTCAGGAACAGCAAATTTTGTTTGATCCAATTGTCAATGATTTATTGGTATTGAAGAACAAAAAACATGAAGAGTGAACAAAAGCCTAGAAGTTCATCTACCCCATTGATTGTATGCCTTCCTGATTTGTGATTGTGTTAAAATAAGCTGCGACCAAAGTGCACATCAAGATACATAACATTTCCTAGATCAACCTAAAGTCTTATGAATAAGAGATAGACAATAAAATCTTTGAGGGCAAGGTTAGAAGATTCTTTCAACTAATATAACAAAAAATATAATGTTATTTTGAAAATATTTTTCTTAATTTTAGTTATAATAGAAACTGTTTTATTATCTTGTTTTATCAATATCAATCTTAAATTTTTTTTTTTTTATCAATCTTTATCCTCTTGTTTCTTCTAGTTTTTTTTCCCCTTAAATTTCAATAACCATATAAGGTGTATTTTCTTAATGGCTCAAAAAACACAAAAAAAAAAGGTCTATTATACATAACTTTTTATTTGTCAAAATATTTTTGTGCAATTAGTACATTATGCTCACCATTTATAAAAAGGGAAGCCTAACTTTATTTTACATATTCCAATGTCAATTGAGGAGTATTGGTTAATAGAATATCCAATAAATACTAAAAAGAGAAATATATACACAGACATCATTTAATTAGTGCAATTGAATTAGTTGAGAATAATATTTTCATCTAAATTATTATACCAAAAGTTCAATCTCTTAATTTTTTTTTAAACACAAAAATGTTGATAGAATTCTAATTGTTCAGATGTTGGGATAAGTTTAATATTTTAATGGTGTCAAAATTTTTGAATTTTGGTGTAATGTTTTTCATAAAATTATTATAAAAATTCTATTTTTGATAGAAAAATAGTTTATTATTTTTTTAAGAAAAAATGTTGCGAATTTCATGTCAAATAGAAAATTTATTCTTCAAACTCAAAATTTAATAATTTTAAATTAATATGTAATAATAAATAGTCTTTTGCACTTCTTTTATAATTCTTCATCAGTTTTGTGCTCCGCATCCCAACTCAAACTACAAAAGTACTCTTATTATTATCTTTTGCTTTTGTTTTTTTTTTTTTTCGAGTGGTTGATAATCGGAATGAAATAGCAAAGTCTTCCCTTATGGAAATTGGTTTATAGATGGCTAGTACATAACATCAATAAGCTTTAGTTCAATGTTGCTTATTCCTCTTTAGAATTGAAAGTTTAGAATTTAAATTCCAATTGACATAGATTGAAAAAAAGAAACAATAACAACATGATCGAATATTTTGTTTGCATCGTGACTTTACCTTGACTTTTTATGGTCAAGTTGCCTAAATTTGAGCCTATGCAAGCTCTATCCATAAGAAATTAAAAAAAGAAAAAAAAAAAGAAAAAGAAAAAGACCCACCTTAGTTAGAAACCTTCTTTGGTGGATTGGCCCATTAGCTAGAATGGATGCAGGGCAACTCCTCTAGTTCAAGTAAATCCATAATTGTTTTTTTTTTTTACTCTTACCATATTTAGTGTTTTTCAGCGTACCTTAAAAGCCATGGCTGTAAGAACCTATTAAGAATTTATCTATTTCGTCAACAAACAAAATAACCAAAATAGAACTAATAAGGAACTAAAAAAGGAGACATCAAACAACTATCTATAAAGAGGAATCCATGCTTCTTTCATGTTTGAAGATGTTCCGCCACATCAAATGCCACCACGACATCTATTGCGCTCTCAGCAAAAGAAACCCAATGAATTCTTATCGAGAGAGAATAATAACACCAAAAATCCTATAATAATTTCAAACATAACTAAAATAGATTCCACTAATAATTGAATTTTTAATTAAGTATTTTGTTTCACTTCTATTTTGATCATTATATTAATATTTTATGAATAATTTAGTTATTATATCTAATTTTTTTAATTATTATTAACATTACTTATATTTTTTTATAAGTACTATTTTTTAGAACGTAAAATCAAAAATATTCTTAAAATATTTTATAAATTAATAAAAAAATTCAATATAAAAATGGTGAAATAGAGGTGTAAATCAATAAAGAAGAAATTATAATAATAAAGAATAGGAGAATGTGAAAATCAATGACCATCCATATATATTTAGATCATATATGTTTTCGTAGTTATAATTTTTGCATATTCTTAACAAAACTTTAATGAGATAGAGAAAATAAAACAAAAAATATAATTTAACTAATCAATGTATATGCGAACAGCATGATATCTAGTTGGTTATCATAAATTTCTTCTATACTTTCTAATTGCCCTTTTTTTTTTTACCATATGATTATACTTAGTTATATATTGCTTTGCTTTTGA
>JAHLGO010000090.1:4682347-4700556 GCA_020615895.1 Ceriops decandra
TTTTTTTTTTGGATATTATGTTATTTTAGCTCATATTAAGAGACACAAGTTAGCAATTGCCAAGGAAAAAGATGCAAAATAATGTGTTCAATTCAAGACAATGAGTAGCCCTTGCTTAATGGGCATAAGATGTCTGATTGCAAAAGCAATGCACGATGGATAATCTGCAATTTTCATCTTAATGAAGCAATTGGATAAGACGGATGCACCCACGATTTATTCGAGCGTGGGGGGAAATGAAAATTTATAGACATCCAATATTTATATTCCGTGAACTTTAATGTTCCTTGAAAATTAAATATTTGTTAGGGCACATGAAAGGTAGCATAAGTTGTTGGCAATGTATCTAAGTGTGACGACAAATCAAAATGTTGGAATAAATCGAAGTCGCATATATCCCAATATAATTAATTAAGTTTCACTTGTAAGAAGTCTCGGCCGACAAAGAGATATCACGGGCTTATTTGGAACAAGTTGCGCAGCTTGGAAACCCTCCAATTGTGGCTGGGCGTACACATGTGATTTACGATGATATGATCCATCACGGAATTTTAGATTTTCCATTAGGTATAAATAGTTGTTTGTAACACAAAAAAAAAGTGTCTACATGCACTTGACTATGATCGAAAAATAATCCTAAGTGGGATAACCCTCTTATGGGCTGAAAACTAATCAATTTGACTTAACCAGGAGAAAAAAATCTGAAAGATGTTCTTTAGAAGTTCATAACTCTAAACTTGCAATTAAACAAGACATTCCATTTATTAATTAGATTGGGACAAGAAAATCAGTGGAGCCATGTTGAGGACTTCTCTACTTTTGGGTTCCTAAGTTCATTCAAGATCTTTTTGAAGTTGATGGAAAAAGCAAATGCTTTGCTCTGAAAATCATATGCAGATAGGAGATGTCTCGATAACATAGTAATATGCAAGAAACTAGGCCCTAATCTTTCATAGAACTCACATATGCGAGAATTTTGTGCACTAAGATGTTATTTATTTTAAATATTGGCCAACAATGAATTTCATTGGCGAAGTAGCTGTTTTCACCACGTTACGGTTATAAAAAAAAAAAAAAAGAAAAGGCATTCAGAGTTGATTTGTTGGAGTACCAAAAAGAAACTATAAAAACAAGTAAAAATTAGGAATACCGCATAATATCAATGTTGCCTGTTATCTATTGTTTGATTTTGTAAATGAACTAGAAGTGAAACTCCAGCACTCATTTCTTTTGGAAATGTGCTATTTCGCCTAGTGAAGACAGGCCTTGTCTATATGAAATTCTCTGCTACGTTCATGCCTCGTTTTTTTTTTTTTTATTTATAAATTTGATGAAATGGCATGCCAATGATTTAGGTAAACAGAAATGTGTTCAATAAAAAATACATTCACAGCTTCACCTTCATAGAATCATAGGGTCGCTGGTGCAGTTGTCTCGAGCAGTTTTGACGACTTAATGCTGCAAAAAAAGTAGTCCCTTGAAATATTCGTTTCATCTTTGAAGACAAGCAACTTATCACTCAGGTTACATAACACATCCTATTGCATAGCAATATACTGTCAAACTCACAGTTAAAGACTAAAGAACCAGAAAACAAAGGCGTAAAGCCATTGATCAATCTGAAAGAAATTAAGTGGTGTACGATTGAACTTCATCGAGCAATTTTTTGTGGTTCTGCAGGAATGACATGCACCCAAGTTGTGAAAAACAACCTCCTTTCTGCTCTTCCGATTTCTTGATATAATGATATGAATTGCAGCTCCCTCAATGAGTCAAATGACATCAATTAATAATTATAATGGGGGGAGCCATGGCAAATCATCTAAACCTTGAATGCACTTACGGAATAACATGATTTGCAATGTCATGTTCTTTCAACCAAGAATACACAACAAAAACCACCTTCATGATGAAGAGTTCCAAAGCCTCCGGATTGAAAACAACACCCATTTTCATATTCATCTGCCCACATAGGAAGATTCAGGCTATTTAACCATGTTTTCCAGCACATGACAATTCAGTTTCAAACATTGTTTGTCAGCTGGTGAGGAACCAAGATAGCTGCATAACGAGCCAGCTCTCCTGCTCGCCAATCCAGCAAGACGGGTAGCCAAGGACAAGTAGCATCGAATCTCACAAACCATAGTCTTATGTCCGGGAATTCAGATAGTTATCGGGGATCGTAGGGATCTTCTCTAGTGTAGTTAATGGTGAATCCAATTGTTCGTTCAAGATACTCGTTCGGCTTAGCTACAAGTTATGAGAACACATGGTCAGGGTCTACATTTCAGGGAAAGATCGTAGGCTTCTTTTCATGATGTTTTACCATATGAGGTGGAAGTAATGCCCATGGCCTTCTGAAAAAGGGATAAGTCAAGACGGCAAATGTTGTCATTATTAACCATAACTTCATTTCGACCTTCAGTTGGAGGCATTGGAGGGGTGCAGCTTTAGATGAATCTATCAATAAAGCAGTAAAAGATTAGATGGAATTTATCAATACCAGTTCTGGGTCACTTTGCGATCACAAGCTACATGATCACACGCTCATGTGGTGGAAAATTTCTTAAAGTATTACAGGGTCACCCCTGCATTTGTCTCGAGCATTTTTGATAATTCAGACATAAAAGTCAGATTCAAACTGTAAGCATTTGTTGCTTAGTTGCTAAATTATCACTTTGAGTAAGATAAGAACCTACGATTAAATTAGATACCATGGGTTAGTTATCTGAACATTAGTACAAACCTATCAATGGGGAAAAAGCAACAGAAAAAAAAACAAAATAAGGTAGCCAAAACTTTGCTAAAAGATATACCAGAAATTCACAGTAAAGCTATTAATTCATGAATGTTTGCTGAATGCTAATGCTATCACTTAGCCATAAATAGTTCTTTTACTTCTTTCTTAAGACCGAGCACCTGGTCTTAACATTCCTAAATCATCCTGGTCCTGGATGCTGCTTTACTATTTCTCTTCCAGAGGATTCTCTATATCAAGCTAAAGAGTATTACAACGCCAAACTCAATTGACAGATTGTGAACAAAATGAAATTACAGGATTACTGTCTTCATCATCATATAAAGAAAGGTCAAAGTTCCCAAATGGATTGAATGCAACAGAGATAGCAACCTGTCCTAATTGTCCAGTGACGTGTGAAGCAGGGCAATTGGCGACTGAATTCGAGATGGGTTTGCTAGGAATCATGGGAGAGGTAAGGAGTATGTTCTGTTTTAGCCAAGGAAAATGTGGAAACACAGGTCTGATGATGGTAGCCATGGCAGGTGAAACACACGATGTCTTACCTATATTGCATGAATCTTTTGGCTTATGGTGCAAGATTGATTTAAGCCTTAGTTTTGTCTTGTTTTTTAAGTTTATCATCTATCCTGTGGCCTTGTTTTGGAAACGCAACAATCCATTTTGGGCTTTCCATCATAAAAGCTTCTGCCCTACATTGGAAAGAAATCAACAAATCCTCATCTATTCTAAACGAAAAACTTGCACAAGCTAGCCTTTTTTAAGTTGAGTTTTTAATTTAAAGCAAGAACAAGATTTAGAACAACTGAACCAAGCCCAAATAATTGGTGCTCAAGCGAATTTAGTCCAAAAAGAGAACCCATAGCTTCTCTTAAACCCAATGTCTAGTCATTTCAATAATTGTCCTACTTGAATATCACATATCTCTTTTGTTTTTGGCCCACAACCTCGTTGAAAAATTCATTTGATGGCATAAGTTTTATCATTGGTCTTACTTGTTAAATGGTTTCTTACAATCGCTAGCTTAGCCTATAATTTTCTCATAAAAAGAATTTTTTTTTAACTTTCTCTAAATTGATAAAACCAACTCTGTATGATCAACTTAGATTTAAATTTAAAAAATGTTATCTTGCTCAAAAAACTAAAATCACTAGCTATAATTGTCAATAAATTTCTCTTATAAGTGCAATTTTTTTCTTTTGCTTGACTTGCATAGAGAAAAGCATTAGTAACATGTGGAATTATTCGAAGGAGCTAGACCAAAGGTGTAAAGGTCTTTCGATGATGTCATATATCATCTTATTGGTAAGGTAAAAGAATTCCTATAAAAAGACATTTGTTTGCTTTATAAGGAATTTATGGTAGAAATTTGTTCATAAAAGGAAGTTTCAAGGTGTGCTTAGTTAGTTGGAAGAAGCATGTTTTGAATTTACCTTATGTAAATGAATGGTTGTAGCTAGGACATGCACCACAGTCTTAAATTCATATTGGATCAAAGTACCTAAACCACAAAACTTTAGGGGTCACGTAATGCCCATGAAATTAGTAACTTCTTATGAGGGCTTGAACAATATTTTGTCATTATAAGCATAGAAGAAAATGTAATAAAAATTTAGTCTATCGCATTGTATCTCAAAGATACTATTATGCTTTAGTGGAGAAGAAGATAAAAAGACATTAACAGAGTTTCATGTTCTATCACAACCTTTGATGACTTTAAGGAATTAAAACAGTAATTCTACCTAAAATGCTAAAGTGAAAGCTCATAATCAATTTCGAAAACTCAAACATTCAAGCATTATTCATGATTATTGAAGGAGTTCTCCAACTTAATACTAGAAATTCTTAATATTTTTAATCAAGACTTACTATTCTTCTATATAAATGGGCTATAATCGTAGGTCAAAAACAAAATTCAAGAGACATGAAGTTCAAGATTTGGCAACAACAATTTCTGTAACCAAAAGTTTGTCAAATTACATAAGTCATAAGAATTCGCCAAAGTTTAAGGACAGAAAGGGAGAAGTAAAAGTGGATTAGATCATAATAGAAGTTAATGTAAAAATGGTCACAAAAGTTAGATTTCAAACAAATTAAAGGATAATGGTAAGCAGAATGAAGGTTTTGATGAGTCAAAACTAAAATATAACTACTTTATATGTGATAGACCCCATTGGACTTGAAAGTGTCCAAAGAGAAAAGCACTAAATGCCTTAACTATGACATTCGAGGAACAAGACCTACAACCTAACAACAGAGATAAGCATGTTGAGTCTATACAACTCCTTGATGTAATTCAACATTCTCCCAAGCGATTAATGTACATAAACATCAATATTAATAAAAAGGGTAGTAAGGTTATGATCAATACAGGTGTATCTCACAACTTTACCTCTATTAAAAAAGTCAAGAGATTGAGCCTTAAAGTCATAAATGGTAGAGGCTCCATTAAAACCATTAATTCATTAACTAAGCCCATTTAAGATGTTGCCTATGGTGTGCAAACTAACATTGGGATATAGTTGGGTCAATTGGATTTTTTGGTGGCACCTTTAGATAACTTTAAGGTAGTCTTGAGGATAATATTCCTTAATCGAGTCAAGGCCTTTCCAATTCCTATTGCCAATACAGTATGCATCATGGAAGGGGAGAAAACTTGCATTATCTCTACTGAAAAGGTGACTAAGCCCTTACTCAAGGCATTATTTGTAATTCAATTCAAGAAAGGTATAAAACGAGATAAAGATAGTTACTTTGCCTATCTAAAAGGGTACAATAAGAATAAGTCAAACTCTTTATCTAATGTTTCAAAGCAAGTACAATTAGTCTTTGACAAATTTAAGAACATAATGTCTGAGGAGTTGCTGTAAAAGCTACCACTATGATGAGACGTGGACCACAAGATTGAACTAGAACCATAAGCTAAGTTGCTGACTATAAGACCTTATTGCATGGCAACGTTTAAGCTAACAAAGTTATGAAAACAATTAAAAGAGTTACTTAATACTAGTTTTATTCAATCAACTAAGGCACCCTATAGCCCACTAGTTTTCTTTCAAAAAAAAAAAAAAGATGGTTCCCTTCAAATATGTATTGACTATGGGTACTCAATAAGGTAACCATAAAAAATAAGTACTCGATACCCTTAATTGTTGATTTCTTCAACCAACTTGGCCATGGTCGGTGCTTTAGGAAGTTGGATTTGCATTCAAGATACTATTAAATGCAGATTGCAGGAGGGGATAAACCCAAAACTACATGTGTAATAAGATATAAATCATATGAATTTTTCGTCATGCCATTCAGATTAAAAAATGCCTTAACCAATTTTTGCACCTTGATGAACAAGTTCTCCTATCCGTACTTCAACCAACACATGGTTGTATACTTAAATGACATTATAGTGTATAGTTATACATTAGAGGAACATGTATAACATCTAGAAAAAGTGTTCCAAGTACTATGAAATAATGAGCCATACATCAAGAAAACAAAGTGTTTATTTACCCAAGAGGAAGTAATGTTCTTAAGGTATAAAATAAAGGATGGAAAGTCTATAATGGACAAATCTAAGGTCCAAGCCATTTAAGATTATGAGTCACTAATAAAGGTACATAAAGGATTATATTAGAAGTATGAAGGTCCCTTCCCAATCATCTGAAAAGTTTGTAAGGTGTCTTACTAGCTTTAAATTGCTTTTAAAGTTTAAGATTTATCCAATCTTCCATGAAAATGTACTCAAGTCATACCATGAAGATATAAAAGACCTTTATCAAAGGGATTTAAAAAATAAGCATTGACTATTATTATGACTTTATTTGACAAAGAAGTTGGTGACATATCAGTGAATAAACTTATATAAAGACAAGACGTGCCAAATTATTGTGAGTACTTGGTCAAGTAGAAAAACCTACTAGAGAGTGAAGTAAGCTTGGAGCATGAAAACATATTATTGTAATTCCAAGACAAAATTTGAAGTTTTTGATTGCAAGTTTAAGTAGGAAAGGATGTCATAAACATTTATTTTTTTCTAATTTTGCTTGAATTTTCCTAAGTATTTTGATGTATATAAGTCTTGTAAGACATTGTGTAGAACTTTTTACAATACTCTAGGTTTCTTACGAAATTTGTAGAATGCTCCATAATATACTAGATAATTTTTGATATTTTTAAATATCTAAATGTTTCCTAGGAAACTTCTAAACCTTCTTAAGAAGGTAAAGAGGCCTATAAATAAGATGAGCCTCCTTATTTGCATGTCATCCACAAAAGTTATAACTTTTCATAATTAATGCAAACTTTCTCTTTATGTACTTTACTTAGTCTTCCAATTAACCCTTTTTCAAGCTTTTTTTTTCTTTATTTCATCAATTTAGACGAATTTAAAACTTACTTAATAACACAGCATGTTAAGACTACACGATTAATCGAAATTAGAAAAATAGAGTCATGACAAAAAGCTTATCACACCATAATACCCATTCAGTTCTTAATAAAATAGAGTTCCAAAAAAAAAAGTTAGCAAAAGGGTATTATTTATAATCAAGGTTGAAATTAAAAGAAATTATAATACCAATAAAGATATATTTGTAAAAATTTATTTTTAAAAAAATTAAATTAAAATAAATACACAAAAGAGGTGAATTTTATATTAATTTTTAAAAAATATAATATTTGATAATAAAAAATAAAACTATAAATAAAAAATAAAATATTAAGAAAAGATTTAATTTTTTGAACTCACAAATAGAATAAGTTAAGAAAAACACACACCAAAGTAATCCTAATAATAATGATAAAATTCATACATTTTTTCAAAAAGAAAAGAAACCCAAAAAAATCAGTTTTTTGAAAAAATAAAAAAAAGAAACTGAAAAATCAAGAAAAAATTCATTAATAAAAAGTAAAAATTTTCTAAAACACTATATTCTTCAAGAAAACAAAACAACCCAAAATACAAAGAAAAGATATTGCATTTGTTCTTCTATTTACCCCCCTACCCCACCCAATTAGAAAAATTTTAATAAAATATTATTAAAAGATGAAGATTAGAAAATAAAAAAAAGAAAAATAAAAAAATAACCACAAAAAAAGGAAATCTTAAACAAATTGATTTAGGAAAATTTCTACACAATACTCTGTGTGAGATAACTAAAAGAAAGTGGCAAGAAAAGAAAAAAAATTCTAAAAAGGCATATACTAAAATTGAAACCTTTTCCTTCTAATTTCTAAAAAAAATTCATAAAATAATTAAGTTGATAGTCGCCCCAAAAAAAAAAGGTGAACATTAAGAAAGACCAAATAAAAAAAAATTTTAAATGTGATCGATTAGGTGACAGATAATAGAAATTTATTAGTCAAAAAATTCTATCAAAAGTTTTTGCAAGAGAGACAAGGAGATGTTGTGGGCCCTCTTAAGTCTTCTTATCTTGTAAATTATTTATCTTATCAATAAAAAAAATATATTTTGTAGACAATAATCAAATTATTCAATCGCTGCTGTTTTGGATATTAGAACAAAGGAGATGTGGGACTTTCTTTTATTAATTCATTAATGTGTGAATTAAATAATTTTTACATTTTTTTAAAATGCGTTCGACAGTATGCTAAAATTAATGTTGTGTGAAAAACGGCAAATGGGCAGAACCAAACAAGTATGAACTCTCTTTTGAAATGGCTCGAGTCTAGTGGGATGGACTGCCTTTTATAACGTTCTGCCCAGGCTCCAACCTACTTTTAGGCCACCAAAAAAAATCATTTGCACTCTGTCATTTTTTGTGCAGGCTTCTGAAGGAGTGGACTCTGCATCACCCGTTGCTAACCACTGGGCCAATCCACCATAGAAAGCTTCTAACCCAAATGTGGGTTTCTATGTTCTTTGTGGATTGAGCGTGTCTAGACTAGACCAAAATTTAGTCAACTAGACCCAAATTAACAAATCAAGTTCAATGAAATTAGACCCCGCAAGACCCGAATGAAACGTAAAGAGAAGACTTGGCTGATTGATTGTGATCGTAAATGTTTGGCAAAATTGACCAACACAGCATATTCTATATCTTTAAACTAGAAAGCTTCTAACCAAATCTGAGTCTCTAATAATCTTTTTTTGGTGGGTTGAGCGTGTGTAGATGATGCGAAAAAAAACTCAAAAGACGTGGTTTAGGGACCAACACACATAAAGAATTAAAGAACAATCAAAAAAACTAAATCAGAATTTAATATCACAAACCCTAAATCCACCCTTGAAAGAAACACGATTAAACTTTCTGAAATGTAAAATGGACTCTTTGCAACCTTTAAATCTTTTCACCCACCACCTCCATGATTCTTATCCGAACATGCCAAGGTCAATAAAATTAGAAGGTTGATGTTACATTCTGACCACCCCGCAGGACCGAATGAAACGTCAAGAGAAGACTTGGCTGATTGATTGTGATTGTCAACGGTTGGCAAAACCGAATAGTACGGCATGTTCTAATTCTTTAAACTAGAAAGCTTCTAACCAAATGTGAGTTTATGGATTGAGCGTGTCTAGACCCAACCCAAATTAACAAGTCAAGGTCAATGAAATTAAAAGGTTGATGTTACCTACCGACTGTCCCGTAGTACTAATTTTACTTGAGAGGACTCAAATGAAACGCAAGGGGAAGACTGGACTGATTGATTATGATCGTCAACTGTTGGTAGAACCGAACAACACGGCGTGTTCTAATTTTTAAAATTAAATTATTTAATTATTTTATGAATTTATGAAATCTTTAAAAAATTATATAAAATTAAAGTAATTAGATTTAAGTTTAAAATCTCTTTACTCTTTAAAAAAACAAAACATAACAATTAGTAACAATAATTATTTCTAAAATTATAGAATAAAAATGATATATGTTACTTTAAAAAAATATTTTTGTAAAATTAAAATTTATAATTTGTAATATTAAAATAATTTGATAATTATAAAATTATTACCATAAAAATAAAGTATATTTCAAAATTTTTTTGATAAAACAATATTTTTATTATTAATTTATATGGTAGTATTATTTTTATAAAGAAACTAAAAATTACCTTAGGAACATTTTGTTTTTAATTTTCTTGTTGTATTTTCCACAAGTATTGGGACCTTTTCATTAAAATTACGTAAATACACCTCCGTCTCCGTCTATATAAAGAAGACCCTAAACTGCTCTCAATGGCAACAAATATTACTAAGCTAAGTGTAGGAAGTGGTGCTCGGAACGTACAAATGGGGCCAGTGGCTACTATGAGGTCATGGATGGCAGTCATATTGGTCTTGTTATTGAAGGAGTTGGGGGTCGATGTCACAGTTGCTGGGAACACGAGAGAATTGCTCTTTTGCACATCAAGTCTTCGTTCCCTCGTCCGAGTCCAAATGGTTACAGCCCTCTGTCTCGCTGGGGGATAGATGCCGATTGCTGTGCTTGGGAAGGAATTGGATGCAACGCAACAACAAATCGAGTCACCCAACTTGATCTTTCGCATGTAGTGGATGAGGGGCATGGAGGCTGGTACCTAAATGCTTCTTTGTTTCTTCCTTTCAAAGATCTGACAAGTCTCAACTTATCAGGGAACCATATACGTGGTTGTATTGAGAATGAAGGTCATCTTTCTACAGCTCTTACTTTCTACATTTCATAATCACAAGATAAGACAATTTTTTTTTCTTTAAAAAAATAAAAAGAGAAACTCATAATTAAGATTTTATATATATACATATATATTATTTATTGTGCATGATATTATTGTACTCCCCCAAAATATGCAGACTTCGAGAAATTATCAAGACTTGTACATTTGGAGTCTCTCAAATTAAATAAGAATGAATTTAACAATAGCATCTTGTCATCACTACATGGCTTTTCTTTTTTGAAATCACTGGATCTATCTGCAAATAAATTGAAAGGAATCGTCCACATCCAAGGTAAGACTTGTGATAACCACACCTACACAGAGCTATAAAAATGAGCCAACAATTTTTTTTTCTTTAATTTCAATTTCTTGTTCTGAGAATTACTTGCTCTAAGCCAATTAAAAGAGTTGTATCTCAGTGAAAATAAGATCAATGGATTTGTGGCTACAGGAGGTATAAATCTATGTTTTTTTAATTTATTCCAATTTTAATCTATTGTCACTATTAGAACTTTTTGGCTCAAGTTTCTTAGATTAATTTCTTATTCAGGTTATAGCATCTATGTCAATGTATTTATAAAAAATATTTTTATTTCTAATATTTAATAGTATATATATATATATATATATATTATAATATTTCTTTAGGTTAACTTCAAGTTTGAAATTCTTTATTTTTGGTCACATTTTAAAATATTTTGGAAATGTAAAACTATTGAAATACCCTTTCATTACATTAGATAAATTATAATTTAAGTTTGATATTATACAATTATAATTTTAAAACACCTTATCATTGCTGTTAGTACTTTCTGTTGTTGGTCGTACCAAATATATATATATAGATATATATCAATCTCTTCTTTGAATGATAATGAAAAATTATTGAAGTTAAGTAATCTATACTTCCTTTCTTTAGTAGGTAATAACTTGAACATTAGCATTTTGTCTTCCTTTAAAGGGCTTTCATCTCTAAAAAAGTTAAATCTTGGATAGAACTTATTAAAAGGATCAATAAACATGAAAGGTTAGATATAATTTTCTTATCAATCTTAATTTTTGATAAATTAAGGAATATATTGTATATACATGATTCTTTAATTTTAATTCCTTATTCCTATAATTACATGCTTTAAGCCAATTGGAAGAGTTGAATCGCAGGAAAATGAGATCATTGGATTTGTGCCTACATGAGGTATAAATCCAAGTTTTTTTAATTTATTTCAATCTTAATCTATTAGACCTTTCTGACTCGAGTTTCTTAAACCAATTTCTTATTCAAGTTGTAGCATCTATGCCAACATATATGTAAAAAATATTTTTATTTCTAATATCTAATAATATATATATATTTTTTCTAATATCTTATTAGGTTAACTTCAAGTTTCAAATATTTTATTTTTGGCCTCATTTTTTAATTTTTTGAAATGTAAAGCTATTGAAACACCCTTTCATTAGCTTAAACAAATTATAATTTTATAAAATTTTATAAGCATTTGCTTAGAATGCCCTTCAGGCTTTGAACATATTAGATAAGACTATATTATCTTGGCTTTTTCACGTCATATAAAAAGATAAGATTTTACATTACATGATGATCTTTTTTAATAATAATGTCACTCCTTAGATCATGCTTTCCCAAACTTCAAAATTGTCATGACCTAATCTTTTCAACTTAGAAAAACTAGTAATTAGTTTAGGTCACAAATAAGTGTACTTCTTAAGTTTAATCATTGAGGTCGAGCAATATAAAAGTATAAGAAAATAGTATATGCTTGGGCTTACAATACACAAATTTTTTCTAAATTTTGAAAAAAAAAAAGGGAATATAAATGATAATTATAAAAATATTTATAACAAAAATTAAGTATTTACATATTATTATATTTTGTATTGTTAAAAATAAAAATTTTAAAAAATTCTTTAATATAACCCTGCAAATTGAGTTAAACTATCATTTTATCAATTCAAACTACTTAAAAAATATATCTTTTTTGTTGCTTTGTATAATTAAAAGTCACTTATATATCATATATTTCTTTTACTTATTATAAATAGAGATCATAATATAATGCTTTTGGCATTTACGCAAGCCTCGTACTAGAGCTGCAATCGCTGCACAACTTCTTTCCAAATCTTAGGATCCTTCACTTAGAGTCCAGCAATCTACAAAGAACATCATTTGGTTATTCTTTGATATCTAAAGATATTTATATTTTTTATTTTTTAATTTTTATTTTTATAATTATATTTTGTATAATTTATTGTTTTGCATAAATTTGCTAGGATCTTATAATTTGAATAATCTCGAACAACTATACTTGGATAATTCTATTGTGGATGATAACTTTCTACAAAGCATTGGGGCATTGGTTTCTCTTCAAAGTTTGTCCATGCAATCATCAAACGCTTTTCAAATTACTCAAGGTATATTTTAATATTTTTATTTACTCTATAATTATTTGTTACGAATTTTTTTTAGAACTATAATTTATTTTTAAACAATCATATCATATTTTGTTTTAACTTATACCTACATTACAAATATCAATTAATTAATAAAATTATAAATAATGATATTTATAAGATTACAATTTAATTTTACAAAATAATGAATTATAAATAATAAATAATTTTTTTAATTAAAAAAATTAATTTTAACTTCTCCAATCCTTTAAATATTCTTCTTTGATAATAACTTTCTATTTTCCTTTAATTTTCTTAGGTTGGCCTTATCTAAAGAGTATGAAAATGCTAAAATTGGATGGCGCTACTCTCAGGGATAGCATAATGCAGACCATTGGAAACTTAGTTTCGTTGGAGTATCTTTCAATTTCTGATTGTCAATTGAGTAGCCCTGTGCCCATAGCCAAAGGTACGATCAACCTCCCTTAAACCCCCTTACAAGCCAGTAGTTGTGTGCATCTCCTTAATTTTGGTTAAGTTCCTTATTATTAAATAATTTTCAGGTTTATGCAGACTAAATCAGCTTCAAGAACTATACACTATAGGAAATTATCTCAACGATACCCTGCCTCCATGTATGGTTAATTTAACACCGCTTCACTTAAATTATATTTATTATATATAAATAAAAAATAAAAAGTAGTAGACAGATAAAAAAGAATGAAAATTTTTTTAAGAAATAGAACTTCTCTAATCATATTTTTTAAAATTCACTAAATTTTAAATATTAAACTTATTATAAAATAATTTTCAGGTTTATGCAAATTATACCAGCTCAAAATCCTATCTTTCCGAAACTCCAGTCTCAGCGGCACCTTGCCTCCTTGTATGGCTAATTTGACGGCTCTTTGGCAGTTAGATCTCTCTGACAATCAATTGACAGGGAATATGTCTCTATCTCCCCTAAAGATTCTAACATCCATTAAATACCTAGATCTTTCATACAATCAATTCCAAATTCCAGTGACACTCAGCCCATTCTTCAACCTTACAAAACTTGATTCCTTGATTGTGGATGGAAATAATATATTTGCTGAAACAGAGCAATATCATTTGATCCCAAAGTTTCAATTAACTACACTCTCATTGTCTGGGTTCGAATACAGCGGAATGTTTCCTAAATTCCTTTACTACCAGCACAATCTACATTCTTTTTATCTCTTCCACACCCAACTGAGTGGAGGATTTCCATATTGGCTGTTAGAGAACAACACGGGCTTGAATGTTCTCTCCTTGGTCAATAATTCCCTTTCAGGACAATTTCAAAGTCATTCAAATTGGAGTTTAGAATACTTGGACATTTCACAAAACTACTTTCGTGGCCATGTCCCAGCACTAATTGGAGCACAACTCCCAAACTTGAAGCAATTAAATCTATCAGGAAACGGTTTCAATGGGAGAATTCCTCCTTCTTTTGGTAATATGAGCTCATTGCAATCCCTAGACTTGTCCTATAATAAATTATCAGGAGAGGTGCCTGGGCAGTTGGCCACTGGTTGCTTCATGTTAGGTGCACTCATGCTCTCAAACAATGGTTTGCAAGGCCAAATTCCGAATAGTTTTTTTAATAGTTCTTCATTTGTTATATTGGATCTAAGTCACAACAACATCAGCGGGAAGCTCCCACAGTGGAGGGGAAATATGTATAAACTTCGAGTTCTGGACCTTTCAGATAATGATATTGCCGGAAGCCTACCTTCAAATTTCCCTTTGAGTATTCAACAAGTCTATTTATCGAAGAATAGATTGCAAGGACCATTGGAAAATGCATTTAATAACAACAATAATTTGGTGATGTTGGATCTTGGCTACAATTATTTTACTGGCAGCATTCCAGAATGGATTGGCACATTTTCTAATCTTAGTTATTTGCTTTTGGACAATAATGACTTTGAAAGTGAAATTCCAAATCAATTGTGCAAGTTGGACAAAATAAGTTTGATAAATTTTTCTCACAATTACCTATTTGGCCATATTCTTCCGTGTCTAAGAGTTGTAAGCACTTGGGATAGAACACATGCTTCTGAAAAATTTTCGATATTTGTTGTTGGGAATGTCGAATTGTCCTTTCAGTCACATGTGGAGTTCACGACAAAGAGCATTTCTTATTCCTACGAAGGAAGGCTACTCTCCTACATGTCTGGAATTGATCTTTCCTGTAACAATTTGACGGGAGAGATTCCACCACAACTCGGAAAACTTGGCACTATTAAGGTGCTAAACTTATCCCACAATTGTTTGAAAGGGCCAATTCCATCAACTCTTTCAAACTTGGAGGCAATTGAGACTTTGGATCTTTCATACAACAACTTGAATGGGAAAATTCCTCTTCAGCTTATTCAGCTCTACCAACTAGAGGTTTTTAGTGTAGCGCACAATAACTTGTTCGGAAAGACTCCAGAGATGGTTGCACAATTCGCAACATTCGACAATAGAAGTTACGAGGATAATCCTTTGCTGTGTGGACCGCCACTGACAAAAAGTTGTGATGCACATCCATCACCTCCATCTTCGTCCGAGAATTCAAGTAAGCACGAAGAAGAAACGGGCTTCATAAATATGGATGCATTTTATCCAAGCTTTTTAGTATCTTACAGCATAGTGCTACTGGGAGTGGCCGCAGTTCTATACATAAACCCGCATTGGCGACGAGCATGGTTTTACTTTGTGGGAGAATGCATTAACAACTGTTATTATTTTATTGCGGACAATCTTCCGATGCCGTCCAAGTACAAAGCTTGGACGCCTTGTGCCTAGTCTCAATGTTGTTTATGTACACATTTATCCTTTTTGTATTTCATTAATATTATATTTAGTAAACCAGCTTCATCCCTGTTAGAATATACTATGACATATATTGATTATAAATTGGGCTCTTTACATCATCCGACATAATTCAATCGATTAAATTTAGTTGAAATTTGATTAAAATGGTGAACATTTGATGCAGAGGATACAAGAAATAATGACTTTGTATATACAACCATTTTTCAGACTCCACAATAGCATGAGTTTTTTATGACCCCAATGACAGGCACTAACAGTCTCCTTTCTACTCTTACTACTTTTTTACTTTTTGAAAAAACAAACATTATAAAATTATTATTTACCAAACCCTATAAAGTTAAACTAGACGTCATCAATCTAAAATTTATTAGTGCAAACCCTCATTTACTTTTAGGAAGAGCAACAATCCTACAAATCAAACTCAGGCCAAAACCGACTAACTACCAAACTCCTACCTTTGGTGATTACTAGAACCTCACTCAATATGTCAAACGGCATGAATAAATAATTATAAAGTGCACCACTGTAAAATCATCTTAACCTTAATGGGTGGAATAATATAAATTCACCAATAAGTAATTTCATTTACAGAATGAAGATTGATCAATTAAGTTAAAAAAAAAACTAATCCCTAATCAAAATGCAAAAATTCTAGCTATACCAGAAGTTTTCAATTTGGGCTTTGGAATGTTATGTTCCTTCACCAACCAATAATACAGAACAAAAAACTTCTTCACGATGAAGAGTTCCAATGCCTCAAGATTGAAAACAATACCCCTCTTCATATTCATGTGCCCACAAAAAGAAAGGAGTCGGACAATTTAAGCACAACACAAATTCAGTTTTAAACAATGTCTATTACCCCAAGAGGAAACATAATGGGCCAGCTCTATAGCTTGCCAATCCAACATGATGGATGGCCACAGACAAATATCATCTGCATCTCACAAACCAGAGTTGTATGTCATGACATGCAAACATTTCTCGTTGAAGAAACTCTTTTGGCTTAACTAAAACAGGTTACAGGCACACATGATTGAGGTATAGGATTTGATCGCTAGTCTTTCCACAACCAAAAATAAAAGACTTACTCTAAAGTCATGAAATCAATTTGAACAGACTGTCAGACAAGTGTAACCCATAACAGATACGTTTAGTTGAATATGAACAATTTTGGGCCAGCATGAAACACGTATACCAAAAACTAATATGAGGGACAATATGACCGGTGTAAATAATTTCACTCTCTATTGCATGGACACAGAAATGGGAAGGCCCATGCTATGTCAGATAAGGTGTCAGAAAAGACACCTTCAATACATCTGGTCTGTCAACTGCTGCCAATTCCTACAAGTGTTTGAATGACTTGACCATGCCTTAGGGCTCAACATGGACTGCATCGATAAATGTCTCAACAATATCTTACATTGCTTTGAGCCAATGCCAATGGTGTCTGGAGCTTACATATAAACACAATGCTATTTTTGACATTAAATTTACAGAACAATGTAGCAGGCAAAAGTCAGAAGTGATTAGGTAGCTCACAATGGTAATATTAAGCTCTCAAAACCAGTTCAAATAATGCATAATAGTGTCAAATAGAGGTGCCATTTATTTCAAAAACAGCAGATAGACTTTTGACCCTTTTTTGGGGTTACACCAAAAAATTGGGCTTTTGAGTTTCTGTAGAAAATAAGTGCCCTTTCTTTGACACTATGTTTTTGAACTTTTTTGAATTATATCAATTAATCTTATTGCAGTACAACTCAACAGTATGAATAGGCATTGAAAAGAGAAAGAGAAATTTAAAGATGCAAACATGATTGGAATATGAGCATAAGTGTAACCTTCACGGTCATAAGAGACAGGATCCCATGCTTGTGCTTAAGATTGGGAAGATATGGCAATGGAATTCAAAACTAAGATCTGACCCAGACTGTTTCCAGCCTGTAACTTTCGACTTAGAGAGATCGATATCAATGAAGTTATGGATAGACAAATAAACAAGGTCAGGGGATCAACAGTTAAAGAATAACGCAAACTGGCAAGCATTGCATCACACATCAGAAGATTTTAATAAACTGGAAATAATGGATTTCAGAGGGCTATAAAGTTTGCCCTTCTCACTGCAATTTTCCCACAATATTTGAATCGACATTAACTCTGTCTCATACTTTCAAAAATAAAGTGTGCCATATAAGCTAACAGAACAGGAAAGTGGATTTCCTGTCTTTTTGCAAATCATTGAAAAAGTGCGCTAATGCCACACCAGGAATTTTTAAAGGTAGATAAAGGAGAAAAGAGAATTTCAAATGTTTAGTTCTGAAATATTTTGTCAAAGCACCTCACTTTTAAAGTACAATGTGAAGAAGCATGAAACAAGAGTTGACAGCTCGAACAACACAATCTGCCAGTCCAGCCTGTTCATACCAGCAGATAGAGTTTAATCATCATTCTGTGAGTTTCAAGAGCACTGCAAAGCATAAAAAGGCTTCCTTTTTAGCTCCTTTTATTGCAGTGGATAGACATTTATATGCTAACTAAAATGCCC
>JAHLGO010000090.1:4700656-4726011 GCA_020615895.1 Ceriops decandra
GTTCATTGTACTCCACCTCTTCTGCTACTGCTAAACAATAAGCAAAATCTGAATTTGAAAACCTGGCTGGTGGCTTGATAGTCCTTCTGGGTCTGTCTCTGGTGATACTATACGGCTGTGCCTGTTGAGTATCTAAAGTATCCTCATCTGTTTCTGAAGTTTCAACCCGAATCTGTTGACCTGACTTAGAAGGAATATCACTTTCAAACTCCACCTGCTGTGTGGAACTCCCACTATCTTCTTCGTTTGGCCTTAAAACTTCCTCTTTTGGATGCAGCATAGCGGATTCATCAAATGTCACGTCTCTGCTGATGAGGAATTTTGGAGACTTAGGGTCTGGACACCACAACCTATAACCTTTCACACCAGAAGCATAGCCAAGAAAAATACATTTCTTAGCTCTCGGTTCAAGCTTTCCTTCATTAACATGAGCATAAGCAGGACAGCCAAATATCTTCAAATCAGAATAATCTGCAGGTTTGCCTGACCACACCTCTTCAGGTGTCTTACACTCAATGGAAGTACAAGGAGATTTATTCACCAACCAACAAGTTGTATTAACAGCTTTTGCCCAAAACTCCTTGCCCTAACCTGCATTTGATAACAGACATCTAGCTTTCTCTATCAAAATCCTGTTCATGCGTTCTGCAACTCCATTTTACTGTGGAGTTTTTACAACTGTACGGTGTCATACAATGCCTTCAATTTTGTAAAACTCATTGAATTCGTTATTGCAAAATTTAAGGCCATTATCTGTTCTCAGCCTCTTAATCTGCTTTTCAGTTTGTTTTTCAAGTAAAGTTTTCCACTGCTTGAAGGTTTCAAACACTTGACTTTTATGTTTCAAGAAATAAACCCAGACTTTACAAGAAAAATCATCAATGAAAGTGAGCATATAAGCAGCACTCATACCTTTAGAGAGAACTTGAGAAGGACCCCAAAGATCTGAATGGATATAGTCCAATGTTCCCTTTGTTTTATAGATGGCTGTATTGAAACTTAACCTCTTCTGCTTCCCAAAAACACAATGCTCACAAAATTCTAATTTTCTAGTGTTTTGACCACATAAAAGACCTCTCTTACTCAAGGCAGCCATACTTTTTTCACTCATGTGTCCCAGTCGCATGTGCCACAACTTCGTCACGTCTGAATCTGAAACTAAAGTAGAAACTGCAATTGAGTCTGTGATTGTCGAACCATGCAAGAAATACAATGTGCCAATTCTGGCAGCTTTCATCAATACAAGAGCACTTCTGGAAACCTTCAGAACTCCACCTTCACACCCAATCTTGCAGCCATTCTTCTCAAGAGTGCCCAAAGAAATAAGATTTTTTGTCAAATCTGGAATGTGTTTGACCTCAGACAAGGTCCTAATGACACCGTCGTGCATCTTGATCTGCACTGTACCAATCTCAGGAACCTTACAGACGTGATCATTTCCTAACAGAACACCACCATTAATTGACTTGTAAGTGGTAAACCATTCCCTGTTAGGAGTCATATGTTGCGAGGCTCTAGTTTCCATGATCCAAGTATCCTGAAATCTGCCTTGACCTTGTGTAATACAAAGCAGATCATCACTCTCATTTGCTGGCATATGAGCTTCTCCTGGTGAATGGTTCTTCTGATTACCATCGTTTACTTTCTGCTTGTTTTTCAACTTGTAACAATCAAACTTAATGTGCCCTTTCTCCTTACAATAATTGCAGGTCAAATTCTTATGCCTTGATTTTGATCTTGATTTACCTGAATTCTGACCTCTCTCCTTTGATCTTCCTCGATCAATAATCAAACCAACACTCTGATTTGATGTCTCAGAAAATGTCAAACTATTATCAATTTTCTCCTTGGCCTGCAAATTAGTCTTGACATTCTCAAGGAAAATATCTTCTTTACTTATAAATCATAGTATCTCTAAAGTTCTTGTATGAAGGAGGCAAAGAGCACAATAGCAATAAAGCTTGATCCTCATCGTCAATATGAACGTCGATCTTACTCAAATCAGTAACAATTGAATGTGATTTCAAAGAAGTACCTTCTGACATACGAAGAGTATAAAGGCGTTGCTTTAATCGGAGTCTGTTGGTCAAAGATTTCGTCATATATAGACTTTCCAATTTTAGCCATGCACCAGCTGCTGTTCTTTCACCGAGGATTTCTCTCAAAACTTCATTTCTCAAACTAAGTTGAATCGAGGATAGAGCTCTTTCATCCATGTTATCCAAATCTGCATCAGACATTGACTCTGGTTTCTTCTCCTTGCCATGTAGAGCCCTTTTTGTACCTTCTCGCGTCAGAATTGCCATCATCTTAACTTGCCACACTTATTGCGAGTGTTGTTTTGAACCCAAAAGAAATCCCTTTTCAATTTGAAGAATTTAAAGAAGTCAACACCAGAGAAGCTCTGTTTTACCTTGGTATGATATTAAAGAAAAAGAGCAGGAGTGCAGATGTATGAGGCCACTCACAATCACTGGGGACGTATAAACAAAGAAGAAAATAAAGAATTAAGGGAACAAGAGCCATAACCAAAACTATGATTGAGAATGAAGAATAACCAGCGGGGGCTGTCTGGGTCTGCTCTGTTTCATCGGTGCACTTGAACCGCCACCGGAATCAGAGAAGATCAATTGAAACGGTGGGTTAGTAAGTCCGTTGTAACTGCCAACGACGTTACAACGGCTAAGTAGATGGACGGTCAGGATAAGAAAGTGTTGACGCCGTCAATAGGACCGTTAATCATAAATAAAACGGTACAGGGAAAGGGAGTGTAGGAACAATGACACGTGTAGACGGCGACCGGTGTATATACGTAGGGGCCGGCGAACATCAGAAAAATATCCAAACATTTCAAAATTGCTTCTCTCTCTTTTTCTTCTCTCCCGCGATTTCCCTTGCTGGCACAATCTCCGATCTGTAACCCTAAGTCTTAACGACGGACGTGACAATCTGCTATCAGAGCAGTAGATCCTACACCAGCGAAGGTAAATCTGGCAAAAAAGACGAGAACTACAGGAACTGCGGAGAGAGCCATGTCGGGAGATAAGGAAGACGCGATAAAGACATTGGAGGAGCAGTACTCCAACTTAAAGGAAGATAATGTGGCATTGAAACAACTGGTGGATACGTTCTCTCAAAAGCTGATGGATTACTTCGAGCGAGGTAAGACTGCTGAAACACTTCCTCCTGTGCAAGGATCGCCTGTGGAATTGTCAAACCCTACTGAAGCTAGTACTAGGAATGATAGTCAAAATCAGAAGAATTCGGCGGGAATTCTACCTCTACCTAAAGAATTTGTGAAGAAAAATGGAAATAATGGGAGGAATTGGGGGAGGCAGTATGAATCTAAATCCTAGGATCTCACTGCACTATTTTGAGGGCACCAACCCGAGGGAATGGTTGATGAAATGTAATCGCTACTTTAGGCTGTGTAATGTGCCTAAGGAGCACAGGGTGGAGGTAGCAGCTATGTATCTGGGAGAGCAAGCAGAAGTGTGGTTTGAAGGATGGTTGGCAGTTCAAGCAGAGGTCTCTTGGGAAAAGTTCGTGGATGACCTGTGTGTTTGGTTTGGGACCAGCAAATTCTCAGATGTAGTATGGGAATTTAATAAACTAAATCAGGAGGGGTCCTTAAGGGAGTATCAGGAGATATTTAGGGAGCTTAAAGCCCTAATGAAGAGTGCAAACCCACACTTGACAGAGGAGTATTTTGTTAGGATCGAATAAACAAAAACACACGAAAAACACACAGAAATACAAAGATTTTACGTGGTTCGGAAATTTGCCTACATCCACGGGAGGAACGGATCTTTATATTCAGAGGTTTTAACCTCTACAGATTTTCTTACACCAGATTACACAACACCACGCTTCTCTACTTTCTTTTCTCTCTACTTTCTCCTCACTTCTCTTGCTACTACTTTTTTTTTTGTTACATAACTTGCAGGTATTTATAATACAGAGGAGGAGACAAATGGCCTGACACGACTAGATCAGGTTCACACTGCAAAAGTCTTTGGACGGTAGTGTGAACAGTCAGTTACGGCGACTGTATCAGGTTCACACTACAAAAGTCTTTGGACGGTAGTGTGAACAGTAGGAATCGAGATCAGGTTCACACTGCAAAAGTCTTTGAACGGTAGTGTGAACAGTCGGTTACGACGACTGCATCAGGTTCACACTACAAAAGTCTTTGGACGGTAGTGTGAACGGTAGGAATCAGAGTCAATTTTTCACAAATCTCCACCTTGACGATGATTCATCATCCAAATATGATCACAGTTCCTCCATTATGCCCGAAGGCGTCAAGCACCCGAAGGTGCACAGTTTCGAGAAATGTTGACCAAGTCCAAGCAGTGTTGGAACTTGATTCCTGAAACAATTTTTGTGAGCATATCTGCAGGATTATTTTCTGTACCAATCTTCCGTAGCAGAATATCTCCTTCATTTATAATTTCTCGAATAAAATGAAACCGGACGTCGATATGCTTTGTGCGGGAGTGATAAACTTGGTTCTTTGCTAAGCAAATGGCACTCTGACTGTCACAATGAATTTCAACGTGCTCCTGCATAAGTCCCAAGTCTTCAATCAACCCATGAAGTCAAATTGCTTCTTTAAAAATCTCTGTGATCGCCATATACTCTGCCTCTGTAGTAGACAAAGCAACCGTTGATTGAAGCGTTGATCTCCAGCTTACTGGTCCTCCTGACATAGTAAACATATAACCTGTAGTTGATCGACGCTTGTCGAGATCACCTGCATAATCAGAATCGACGTACCCGACTAGACGATTTGTCATAGTCTTACATTTCTGAAACTTCAGGCCAATATCTACAGTACCTTGAATATACCGTAGAATCCACTTAACTGCTTGCCAGTGTCCTTTACCAGGATTGTGCATATACCGACTTACCATGCTAACAGCTTGTGAAATATCAAGTCGTGTACACACCATTGCATACATCAGGGCTCCAACAGCATTGGCATATGGAATATTATCCATCTGTCTTCGATCATCATCTGTATTTGGAGACATTAATGCACTTAATTTAAAATGTGGGGCCAAAGGAGTACTAACAGGTTTAGTCTTGCCATTTACACCAAACCGCTGGAGTACTTTCTTTAGATACTGAGTCTGAGTTAACCAGACTGTGCCCCTTTCTCTGTCACGCTTGATCTCCATACCAAGAATCTTCTTGGCTTCTCCAAGATCCTTCATCTCGAACTCTGAGCTCAATTGAGCCTTCAGCTTGTCGATCTCCACCTTGCTCCTAGATGCAATCAACATATCATCAACATATAGGAGCAAATATACAAACGTACCATCTTGGAGTTTCTTCAAATAGACACAATGATCGAACTGACTGCGTGTGTACTTATGCTTCTGGATAAAACTATCAAACCGTTTGTACCACTGTCTAGGTGACTGCTTCAAGCCATACAGTGACTTGCTTAGTTTGCAAGCCCAATTCTCCTTTCCGGTGACTTTGAAGCCTTCAGGCTGGGACATATAGATTTCTTCTTCCAAGTTGCCATGCAAGAATGCTGTCTTCACATCAAGTTGAGCTAACTCCAAGTCAAATTGAGCTACTAGAGCCAATAGGATCCGAATAGACGAATGTTTGACCACTGGCGAGAACACTTCATTGTAGTCTATTCCTTCCTTCTGAGCATAGCCTTTTGCTACTAGTCTAGCTTTATATCTGGTGCTTTCTTTTTCAGAGGCACACTCCTTCTTAGCATAAACCCATTTGCATCCAATAGCTTTCTTCCCATGTGGAAGTAGTACTAATTTCCACGTCTGATTCTGGTGAAGTGACTGCATCTCTTCATCCATAGCCAGTTTCCATTTATCACTCTCCATACTCTGAAAAGCTTCTTTGAAGGTGTTGGGAATATCATCCTCTGTCACTGGCAGTGCATATGCCACCATGTCAGTATACTTAGCAGGTTTCCGGATCTCCCTTCTTTGTCTATGAGTGGCAATGGACTCTGATTGTTGGTCTGGGGCTGGTGATGGAACCTCCACCTCAACTGAGTTATCCTCCTGGTCATCAAGATACTCCTCTGGCTCTTTTGGAGTCTCAAACTCCACCTGTTGAAAGAGTTTTGGTTCTCTTTCTCCTTTGTGGTAGTTCTTTGTAGTATTGCCGATTCATCAAAGGTTACATCTCGGCTTAGAACGATCTTCTTTGACTCAGGATTCCAAAGTCTGAATCCCTTAACTCCTTCACTAAAGCCTAAGAAGATAGCTTTCTTGGCTCTAGGATCCAGTTTAGATTCTGTAACATGGAAATACGCAGAACATCCAAATATATGTATCCGTTCATAATCTGAAACAGGTTTTCCAGACCATAGCTCTTTGGGACATTTCCCATCAAGTGCAGAAGTAGGTAACCGGTTGACAATATGAGAGGCATACATCAAAGCCTCTGCCCAGAATGCTTTGTTCAAGCCAGATTGAGAAAGCATACATCGCACTTTCTCCACCAAAGTACGGTTCATCCTTTCTGCTACACCGTTTTGTTGTGGAGTTCCAAGAACTGTAAAATGTCTGATTATCCCTTCTTCATGACAGATTTGCTTGAAGGGATCTGATTTGTATTCTCCACCATTATCTGAGAGAAGTCTCTTGATCTTCATGCCGGTCTGGGTTTCAATCATTTTCTTCCACCGAAGAAATATGTTTAGAACTTCATCCTTATGTTTCATCACATAAACCCAAACATATCGTGAGAAATCATCAATAAAGGTAACGAAATAATTTTTACCTCCCAAAGATGAATTCTTTGATTGTCCCCATACATCAGTGTGGACATAATCCAATATTCCTTTGGTAGAATGAATGGCGGTGCCGAACTTGACTCGTGTCTGTTTTCCCAAGACACAATGCTCACAGAAGTCAAGTTTTCCACTTTTGGCTCCCTTCAGTAGACCTTGTTTCACCAAATTCTGCAAAGCCTTTTCTCCGACATGTCCCAAATGCATGTGCCAGAGTTGGGACGAATCAGGTGCTTCGTTGTCAGAAGCTTTGGCAACAATTGCTCTTCCTGTAACTGTCTGTCCATCTAGGAAATATAAGTTTCCCTGTCGAGTACCTTTCATTGCCAAGAATGCACCTCGTACAACTTTCAAGGCTCCACCTTCTATGGTCACCTTGTATCCACTGTTGTCCAAGACCCCCAGTGAAATAAGGTTCTTCTTCAGATCTGGAACATATCTGACATCTGTCAGTCGTCTGGTTGTATCGTCATGCATCTTCAGGCGGATAGTGCCTACTCCTTTTGTCTGGCATGTGTGGTTGTTACCCATCATCACAACTCCACCATCAAGCTCTTGAAAGCTTGTGAACCAGTTCCTGTTTGGACACATATGATAAGAACAGCCAAAATCAAGAATCCATTTGTCTACCTGGATATCTGTTGGCGAAACTGAGAAAGCTGAATCTTCTTTATCGTCAGTTTCCTTTGCAACATTTGCAGCAGCTTTGTCCTTGTTTGGACAGTCTTTCTTCCAGTGCCCTTTCTGGTGACAGTAGGCACATTCATCTTTCGCCAGTCTTCTTCTTGATTCTCCTCTGGATTTTGAGCGAGATTTATTTCGCCCATTAGATTTGCCATATCTCCTTTTGTCTTCTCTTCCTCGGGTCACAGTCAATACTTCTGGTGTCAACTCTCTAGAGTCATTCTGATCTTTCTTCCGGTACTCATTATTTACCAAAGCATTAGAAACATTTATGAATTTAACCTCATCTTTTCCATACAGCAGGGTAGTGGTTAAATGATCATAACTTTCAGGAAGAGAATTTAATAATAACAATGCCTTATCCTCATCAATAATATCAACATCTAAATTTTGTAGATCAGCTAAAATTTTGTTGAAATTATTGAGATGCTCAATCATAGGCATACCTCTCTTATACTGGAATCGAAAGAGTTTTTTCTTCAGGTAGAGCCGATTCTCTACACTCTTCGTCATGTATTTATCTTCCAGCTTCTTCCAGAGGCTTGAGGCCATTGTTTCCTTCATGACAAAATACTTCTGATCTTTAGCAAGGCACAGCCGGATAGTGCCACAGGCTTGACGGTTTACATAGCTCCAATCTTCATCAGAAATATTCACTGGTTTTGTCCCCAGTGCAATATCTGATCCTTCGCGGAACAACAGATCCAGAACTTCACATTGTCACATGCCGAAGTTGTTTGTACTGTCAAATTTCTCAATATCAAATTTTGCATTTGACATTGAGCTTCGTTGCCACGAACTGGTAGTAGATGTCGAAGGTTGCATGTCAGCTCCTTTTGGATCAGCCATCGTGCTTCAGAACTACACAAAAAATAAACAAATTAAAAGAACTGCTGCTACAGTTGTTTGTGCGACGATGCTGGCCGGTGAGATCGCGACTGGTCGGGTCTTGCTTGTCGGTTGCTTCTCCGATCTGGACAAGACGGTGGTGGCTGGTGTGCTCCGGCCGCAGGGAGAAGGAAGGTGCTGCTCGGTGGCCGGAAGGAGGAGAGAGGCTGATGGGTCGTCGGTGGTGGTGTGCTCCGACTGTAGGGACGGGTTCGTCGTCCTGTCTTCTTCGTCAAAAAATTTTCCAACCTGCTCTGATACCAATTATTAGGATCAAATAAACAAAAACACACGAAAAACACACAGAAACACAAAGATTTTACGTGGTTCGGCAATTTGCCTACATCCACGGGAGGAACGGATATTTATATTCAGAGGTTTTAACCTCTACAGATTTTCTTACACCAGATTACACAACACCACGCTTTTCTACTTTCTTTTCTCTCTACTTTCTCCTCACTTCTCTTGCTACTACTTTTTTTTTTTGTTACATAACTTGCAGGTATTTATAATACAGAGGAGGAGACAAATGGCCTGAAAAGTCGTGACGACTAGATCAGGTTCACACTGCAAAAGTCTTTGGACGGTAGTGTGAACAGTCAGTTACGGCGACTGTATCAGGTTCACACTGCAAAAGTCTTTGGACGGTAGTGTGAACAGTAGGAATCGAGATCAGGTTCACACTGCAAAAGTCTTTGGACGGTAGTGTGAACAGTCGGTTACGACGGCTGCATCAGGTTCACACTACAAAAGTCTTTGGACGGTAGTGTGAACGGTAAGAATCGGAGTCAATTTTTCACATATTTCATGTCAAGTTACATCAGTGGTCTTCATGAGTCCATTAAGTCAGCGATGAAAATGTGGGAACCAAAATCATTGAGTCACCTTTATGAATTGTCAAGATTGCAAGAGCAGGTGGTCAATAATCTAGGGAAGATCCAAAGGGGGATAGCTAAAGCAACAGTGGGGGAACGACAACAGTGGGGAGTGAATTCTAAGGAGACTAGTAGCATGGGGGAAAGGAAGTTTGGCTGGAATAATAAGGTGAACATGGAAGGGATGAGTAGGAACGGAGGAGGAATTGGGAGGACAAACGGATCAAACAAAGTGATGGGGAAGAGTAAGGGTCAAAATGAAAGAAGCAGAAGAATAAATCCCTGCTAGAGATGTGGCGAAAGATACTTTCCAGGACACCAGTGCAGTAGGAGAAATGTGTTGAATGCATTGGCAGGAGAAATGAGAACTGGGGAGGAAGAAAAAGATGAGGAGTAAGAAACTGAGGAGGAATTCCATGACTTGGAATCAGAAGGAGGACAGGAACCCCAAGGATCAATCTCCTTTTATGCACTCACTGGGGCTGCAAGACTTAATACCATACATATGAAGGGACAAATTGGCAATAGGAGTATCATGATTCTAATTGATTCAGGAAGTACATGCAGCTTCCTCAACTCGTCCCTAGCTCAAGAAATAATCTCTCTTCTGATTCCAACCCATCCCTTGGTAATCACAGTGGGAGATGGCTACAAGATAACCAGTAAGGAGAAGATCTGTGAATTGGAATGGAGAATGCAAGGACAATTGTTTAAGGCTGACCTGAGACTCATGAAATTGGGGTCTTTGGATATGGTACTAGGGGTGGACTGGTTAGGAATCCCATACTCATGGACTTTAAGCATTGCAAATTATCCTTTGTAAAGGATGGAAAGACAGTAGAAATACTAAGAATGGCACATAAACAAGGAGCTGCCTTGAAGATGATAACTGGAATGCAGTTGCAAAGGTTAGTAAGAAAGGAAAGGGATAGAGTTCAACCACAATTTTGCTCTATCCAATTTAAGGAGAAGGGAGGCAAGAAGGGTTCGAAGGACCAAAAAGGGGAAGAGGTAGCTGGAATACTAAAACAGGTTCTGGAGGAATATGATGATGTGTTTAGAGAGCCTAAGGGCATGCCTCCAAAAAGAGCTTATGATCATGCCATCCCTTTAAAAAGAGAGGCACAACCTGTGAACCTCAAACCTTATAGGTATCCCCACTATCAAAAGGATAAGATAGAGAAGCTGATCCAAGAGATGATGGAATCAGCTATCATTCAACCAAGTAGCAGCCCTTTTGCATCTCCTGTGTTACTGGTTAAGAAAAAAGATGGAACTTAGAGATTTTGTGTGGATTACAGGCAGTTGAATGCCTTGACAGTGAAGGACAAGTTTCCAATTCCTGTTCTAGATGACCTCCTTGACGAGCTATATGGGGCAACTGTATTTTCTAAGATAGACTTGAGCGTTGGGTACCATCAGATCAGGATGAAGGAGGAAGAAATTCCAAAGACTGCTTTCAAGACTCACCATGATCATTTTGAATTCAAAGTAATGCCCTTTGGACTTACAAATGCCCCAGCCACATTCCAGGCATTGGTGAACTGTGTGTTTGGGAAATTTTTGAGAAAGTTCGTATTGGTCTTCTTTGACGACATATTAGTCTACAATCCCACTCTGGAGATTCACACATCTCACCTCTCTTAGGTCCTGCAAGTCCTGAGAAAAGAGAAGCTCTATGCCAAATATTCCAAGTGCTCCTTTGGTCACGCCAAAGTTGAATACCTGGGACACATAATTTTAGCAGCAAGAGTGGCTACTGACCCTAGCAAGATAGCAGGTATGCTCAATTGGTTTGTACCTACTTCCATAAAGGCATTACGGGGTTTTTTGGGACTCACAGGATACTATTGAAAGTTTGTTAAAAACTATGGGATAATTAGTAAGCCACTAACGGAGTTGTTGAAAAAGAATGGGTTTGGGTGGAATGAAGTTGCTAGAGAAGCATTTGAGAAGCTAAAGGAAGCCATGGTTACTGCCTCTGTGTTAGCTATTCCAGATTTCACCAAATCCTTTGTGATAGAGGCTGATGCTAGTGGGGGAGGACTAGGAGTTGTGTTGATGCAATCGGGTAGACCCCTCGCATGCTTGAGCAAGAATCTAAGTGATAAACATAAGGGGTTATCCATATATGAGAAGGAACTAATGGCGATCTTGATAGCAGTTACAAAGTGGAGACATTACCTCGAAAGACATCATCACATCATCAAAACTGACCATGAAAGCCTTAAATTCCTACTCCAACAACCTCTGCATACGTATGTGCAGCAGAAAGGAGTTATTAAGTTGCTTGGACTTGATTACAGCATAGCATATAAGAAGGGATCCACAAATAAGGTGGCAGATGCTCTCTCAAGGCGGGGGGAAGTCATGAAGGAGGAAGAAGCCAATTGCTATGCTCTATCTGCTCAAGTACCTGCATGGACTTGTTCACAGTTATGAGGTAGATTCGCTAGCTAAGGAGCTGATACCTTCCTTATAGCTAGCTGGAAACTCTAAACCTCCTTTCTCACTAGTTAATGGCATCTTGAAGTATAAAGGGAAAATTTATTTGGGAAATAAGGGCAATTTGAGAAGGCAAATGATCATTAATTCCCATAGTTTTGCTTAGGGAGGACACTTGGGTAGCAAGACTACCTATCATAGGCTTAATAAGTGTTTCCATTGGCCAAAGATGAAGAAGGAAGTCCATGAAGTGATTAAAAGTTGTAAGATATGTCAAAGATGGAAGGGAGAAAACATAAAAGTACCTAGGATTCCATCAACAATTGGTTGTTCGTACCCAGGCATGGCAGGACATCAGTATGGATTTTGTGGAAGGATTGCCTAAATCAGATTGTAAGGAGGTGATATTGGTTGTGATTGATCACTTCAGTAAGTAAGTATGGTCATTTTGTGGGTCTCAGTTATCACTTGTCTGCAGAAGGGGTAGCCAAGATGTTCATGGAACAGATTTTCAAGCTCCATGGGATGCCTAAGTCTGTGGTATCTGATAGGGATAAGATTTTCCTTAGTTTGTTTTAGCAGGAGCTGTTTAGGTTGCTGCGAACTGAGCTACACATGAGTATAACCTACCATCCACAATCAAACGGACAAACTGAGAGACTCAACCAATGCCTAGAATCCTATCTACGCTTCATGACCTTTCAGCATCCAACTCAATGGCACAAGTGGCTTTATATGGCAGAATGGTGGTATAATAGCAGTTACCACTCCTCGCTAAAGACAACTCCTTTCCAGGCTCTATATGGATATACCCCGCCTTAAGTGACCGACTTGCCCTCTCAGGAAACTAGGGTGGCCACGGTGGAGAGATGGATGCAAGAGAGACAACACATGAGTGGACTGTTGAGGGAGTAACTTTTGAGGTTTTGGTTTCTTGCAAAAAGAGAAGGCATTTTTTAAGCAACCCAAAATGTTTCTTTGGTAATAACATAGTGATTTTGGATTTTGTGTGTCATATGATTTGAGTTTTTCTCAATTTGTTTTGATTTTTTTTTCCTTTTTTATAGCTCGAAAAGGCTGGGAAGGGGAAGAGGCCTAGAAAGGGTGGAAACCGCTAGTGGAAGAGCATTGGTCCTGGTTTTAAGACTCCCAGAGAAGCCATTGAGGGTATTTCTTGTTTATCATTACTTTCTTCTCTCCTGTTTTATCTGCAGATGGATATGTTTTTATTACAATAATTTTTGAATGTTTGCTCGTTTTTGGTATATGGTGGATCAGTTAAAAGTGTATATTTTGCTATTGACTGTGTTTGTGCGTAGATTTCCAAGAACTAATGTCTGGTGAGTTCGATTAGCTTTTAATTGTTTGAGTTATGTAGTATGGTCTTGTCATAGATGCCATCCAGCAATTTTACATACCATTTGTTAATATTAGTCTACCGGAAAATGTGTGGCATGATAGAAATTTGTGGATCAAATGCTTATCAAGGTTTAATTTTTATCACCATTTTCACCATTTTGGACCTTGGCTGTAACTTTCAGTCATGAGAATTCTAACATTTCCAATCTATTGTTGGCCAGTCCTGTTTCTTGTAATTTTAGATTATAGGATCTTGGAGTTGCTTTGACTCAATGTAGCTCCATTGCTCTTGTATTTAATTTTATTTCTTTTGCTTTTCGATCTTTGCCATTTCAATTGATCAAAATGTGTTTCATGTCGGAATATACATTGATAAGAAGTGTCCCTTCACCGGAAATGTTTCAATTAGGGGTCGAATTTTAGCTAGTACTTGCCATATCGCCAAGATGAATAGGACCATTATTGTTCGACGGAATTATCTTCATTTTGTGAAGAAATACCAAAGGCACATTCCCATTTTAGTTTCTGGTGGATCTTTCTCTTTGGTTCTTTGATGTCACATATTCCTTATATCGGGTCACCACTTTTTGTTTCTTTCTTGTCTCAGATATGAGAAAAGGCATTCAAAGATTCCTTCACTCGTATCACCATGCTTCCGTGTGAAGGAAGGGTATCATGTTATCATTGGTTGGGCAATGCAGGTATATTTTCAAGATAAAATATTATTTTTTAATTTTTTTATTAAATTTAATTATGAATATGTGAAGTCTGAATTTATTATTATTGAATGTCTAATTTTATATTTTAGTTTTTCTTATTTACATTGGTAGGCCACTGTTGAAGATAGTAAAATTCAATGTGGTAAAAGTAATTCCTACTAGATCTTCTAGTTGTGGGAAGAAAGCATTTACTAATATATAAGACCTAATGTCTATCTTCGTTTGGTTGGATTATTTTCATGATAAATTAAAAGATTTGGTTAAATAACTGAAAATTTTTAAAATTTAAACTAGGATTTAGTTTGGTATTTATTGATAGATAATTGTTCTTTTTCTTCATTTCATACTGCTTATTGGACAATGAAGCCTTGAAGGTGCAAGTGCTATTGCTTTTGATAGAATTTGAGATGTAAACCTTTTGGATTCTCATTGTTTTGCTTGTGCAACTGTGATGAACTTGGTCATTTGCAGGTTGTACTTCCATGATCAGACGATTATTTGTCTGCTGCTATAGCATTGGTTCTATTGCCCCTTCGTAGAACATGCAAGATGTGCATGACCTTAGACACACTGTAAATTGGCCATTTTCTAGTATTGCACAACTTTTCACTCTATTACAATAATAAGTAATTATAATAACTGGTTCTGTCTTTTGTTCATCCTTTAATTTAGAATGTTTGGTGTGGTCAGTGATTGGGATAGGGCCTTAATCTTTTTCGGCTGTTCTTTGTGAGATTGGAATTGTGAAGTTTGGTAGCTTGATGGAATTTAGTTTAGTTTTGGTGATGAAAGTGGACATGGGAGGAGGCCCATTATTAGGCTCTGTGAGGGCAAAGATGTCAGCTTCGTAGCTCTCTATGGTGCTTGAATGGGTTTTGAAACTCTCAAGTCACATGAATATGAAGTCTATCCTTTACCTATTTTTTTATGTCTAATTATTTTTCCGCATTAAACAATACTGGAAATTTTACTGGGCTAATATGTTTTTGAACTCAATTTTCACAACTATTTGCTTTTGTTTAGTTCATTTTTTGTCCGAGCAATCTTGCTGCTTAGCCATTCAATTTTTGACTCAATGCGCAAGTGTGGTTATTTAGGGGTGCAAATCTTGAAGTACTCCTTTTTGGTTTGGCACATTTTGTCTGAGATTTTTGAAGTCAGGTATTTATGCATCCAGTAGGTAACTTCCTTCGGTGAAATTTCAAGCCTCTTCCAATAAATGTATAAATCTATGTAAGGATGATGGGTCGAAATCATGGCAAATTCTGGTCCACCAAAGGATCAACACTAGACTTCAAATGGGGCACATTATTCAGCGTCAATCCCACCAAGAAGAGCTTGCTTGCTCCAAAAGGTCACTTGGCAAGTAATTAGTTTTCCAACACTTAAATCAATTGACTAACAACTTATTGGCAAATTTGATCAAACAATTTGGTAACTTGGATGCAATCTTTGACATCTTGATTTGCTTTTAGCCACCGTCTTAAATATATGTATATATGTGGGAAACTAATGATTTTTTTTTTTTAAAAAAAAAAAGTCCCTATTCTATCTGTTCGCCGACTTTGCTAAATAATGATAGAAATAGGGAAATACCTCTCGGATCGCTGCCACTATAGACAAAGACAATTTTCGCTTGTTTTATTTTGGATACCCACTAAGAGCAGCAAATTGCCAAAGGAGTTTTAAAGTTCATTTCCCATCACAAAAGCCACTAAAAAGTAACTATGCGTGTCAAAGAGGCAGGGCAGGGCAACAATGAAACGGAGAAGGTTGACAGCAACAGCAGCAAGAAGCAGACTTGGCCATTGCACTGCGACCTGTTGCATACCCAAATGGAGAAATTGGACAAAGATCCTTCTTTGATCAGTTCTAGTAATGGGTTGTTTGCTGACAACTCATTTCCTGTGAGATATTCAGCTTATTTCGTCTAAAGTTGCCTCTTTTATTCTAATTCTTGTCCTCTTTCTATCTTTTGATTTGTGTTGTGGATGTCATTTCTTTTTTTTATTATTATTGAAAATGAAACTGAATTGCTGCGATTTTTTTTTTATATTTCTAACAATTACGTGTACAAAGTTCTATTTCTAACAATTGTTTGATCCAATTGTCAATGATTTGGTACTAAAGAACAAGAAACATGAAAAGTGAACAAAAGCCTAGAAGTTCATCTACCCCATTGATTGTATGCCTTCCTGATTTGTGATTGTGTTAAAATAAGTTGTGACCAAAGTGCACAACAAGATACCTAACATTTCCTATCTTTTGCTTTTGCTTTTTTTCAAGTAAATTTATAATGGATGCAGGTGCAACTCCTTGTCCAAGTAAATTTATAATTGTTTTTTTTTACTCTTACTGTATTTAGTGTTTTTTAGCATAATTTATTAAAAATTTATCTATTTTTTCAATAAACAAAATAATTAAAATAGAACTAATAGGGAACTCAAAAAGGAGGAATCTACGCTTCTTTCATGTTTGAAGATGTTCCGCCGCATCAGATGCCGCCACGACATCTATTGCGCTCTCAGCGAAAGAAACCCAACGAATCCTTACGAGAGAAGAATAACACAAAAAAAGAAGCAATTGATTTCAAAACTAATAATTGAATCCTTAATTAAGTATTTTATTTTACTTTTATATTAATATTTTACATATAATTTAGTTATTATGTCTAATTTTTTTAATTATTATCAATATTACTTATATGTTTTTTTATAAATATTATTTTTAAGAAAATAAATTTTAAAATTATTTTATAAATATTTTATAAATAAAAAAAATAATTACGAAACAGAGGCGTAAATCAATAAAGAAGAAATTATACTAATTGTGTATCGATAGCCTGGACCAGGGGACCAGCATCCCCCACCCCCATTAATTTTGCGTAAAACACACACGCTCGCATGAGGCAGCTCGTTAAGGGAATGTTTTTGGATGCAACCAAACCATTTCAAGTCAGAGAGAAACATGCCCAACTTAACTTGTTGAGGTGGGAGTACCTTATTTTCCATCCACATTTTGTCGTCTCGTCTCTTCTACTACATTGCTTGGAGTTTTCGATTTTCTTACTAAATTTTAGCATTGTTGTCTTTCATTGCTTGGAAAATAGAAGAAATACCTGGGTAGTAGATCTTTTTTTTTTTTTTTGGAGTGTAAGAAAATCTAACATATGATCTAGTTATTCTTAAATAATTTTAATTTAATTTTTGGTCTTGATATGATATGACTTGTATATCAATTTCAAAAATTAAATAATTAACTCATTTAATTAATAATTTTTATTTAGTTTAATTTATGTCGTTATTAAATAAAATATAAAATCAAAATTTTCTATCTAAAAGAGAGAAATTTAAGTCACTTCTAGTATCGGATTAACAGTATCCAAACGCCCCAACAAACGACAATGAGAACCCATGAGCAAGAATGACATGTCATACTCTGCATTCAATAAGGGAAAAATGGTGGGCCCAGCCCCAAATTCTCTTGTTGATCATTTGCCTTGCAGTATTGGCAGCACACAAAAATGGTCTTAAATTCGCAGCAGCAAACATACCTACTTCACTTCACTCAACGCAAGAATTCTGTTTTCACCTTAAAGAAATTAAGTTTGCAGGGAGATAACAAAGAAAAAATATTTTAGTAACTAATATAAAATTGTTTAGAGATATAAATAATATAAAATTAATATAAAATCATTAAAATATAATAATAATAAATCCATATATACAATCTCAATACACTGCTTAGCTCTAACGTACTCGCAAGGCCACTATATTGTCTGATGGCAAAATTTCCCTAAAATCATGGTCCCCCAATATTGGAAATTTCAGTACCCGTGCAAATGCTTATACCATTTGATTTACATCTCCATAGCCTGTTTTCTAATTTTCTTCGTGTGGGTCAAGGTCATCATGTGCACAGCAGCATTCCTGTAATACTGTTCAACTTCTATGTGGAATATCTGTGCAATTTATTATGCCAAAATTTTTTGATGAAAATTGGGCTTGAACAGTAGAATTTGGATGGAAAATGCTCATTGGCAGTTATGGCAGTTACAACAGTGTTTCCTGCAAAACCAGTTGGTGTTGAAGGGCAATCTTCTTAGGGATTAGTTGTATTTCAGCTTTTGGTTTTAATGGCCTTTTTGGGCAAGTAAGGGTTCCATTTGTATGTCTAATCAAGTGACTGAACAGAGTGGAAGTTGCTTATAATTGTAGATAAGCCACTTTATTAAGTAGATTGTCATGCAATATAGACTCTTTTTGTCTTGTATTTCTTATATATATATATAAGACATTGGAGACAAAAAGAGTCTGCTTTTGGCCTAAAAAATTTGTCTTTCTTACATTCTTCATTTCCTCTTCTTCTCCAGAAAGTTTCTGCAACTTCAGAAACATGTCTTCATGCCGTAACCTCTTGTTGACCTTTAGCTTAGTGCTTCTTAACCAATCAAGATTTTTCTTGTCCCTCTAGCATTCTTTTTCCTCTCCCTCAGCCCCGCTTTCTTAGCAGAACTATCTAGTTGTGTGTAGGAGGTTTTCTCTTTGCTGAAGAATAGTCCATTTCGGCTGTGTCCACATCACGATCAGGGATGACCTCATGCTGTCCAGACCCCGGTGAAGAATTGGCGATAACTTTCTCATGCTCAAACCCCATTTCTCCGTTTATTAGTACGCCCCTTGACATGGTACATAGTACAAATACTGAATTTTTCAACATGTTAGAGTTTCTATATATGGAAACGTCAAAAATCCATTGAAAAAGACTTGACTAAACATAATTCTTCCTCTGTAGTAGTACACCAGTTTGAATCTTCTAAAACCCAAAAGCTAGTCATTGGCTATTCACTTAGACTTCATAGGGAAACCATTAACTATAGAAGATGAACTGAAGTGGAATTGTATCCACGGGAAATGAACTCTAATGGTGACTGGGTTCGAAGTTCCTAGGTCCATAATAATCCTCGTATAGCCAGCTGGTACTTAGACAGTGCCCTTCATTGCTGAGAATAACCTCTCCATTAATATCTACATTCATTATTTCTGTCAAAGAACTCTTGTCCTCCTGCATTTTAAAATGAATCAATTTGCTCATTAAAATTGCAAGAGAGATGGAGGGACGGAACACTCATTCTCTATTTCTAAACTTTTTACGCCAATGTAAAAAATAATGAAAAAAAAAAAGAATACCTACGTTGACACTTCGATGTTCAACTTGCAGGAAACCCTTTTCCAAGCGAATCCCTACCCAAAAAGAGCAATTTACATTAAAAATCTAACTATTAACATTGTCAGAGAATATTAGTTTCAAATCAAACTAGATATTCTGTGTACCAAAAATAAAGACATGGATATCATTGGCATACCTTGAGCCTTGTTCTGGATAAAGAGCAAAAGCAAGAAAGAGGCTACAAAAGAAGGCATCATTGTGAAAGAGCTTGATTCAAGAAGATATAAAAATTGAAACACTAAGATGGGAACAATGTTTGCTTTTGGTTCCTGAGGTTAGCTGGTCAGATACTGAACGTGGCTTGCATGACTCTTCAACTTTGTATAGCTATCAGCTTGGGGAATAGATTATGGAACCAGCGGGGGTTCCCTGCTTAAATATATAACATTGGCTGTAGGGCCCACAAACAAGTCTCCGACATGGCCTTTAAGAACGGGATTTTCTTCCACTTTCTTGTGTTTTCCGTTTGTTTTCTACTGTGAGTACCAACTAAATATTTGTCCTAAGGAGACGACTTATCGTTGATTAATTATGGCAACCCATTTCACAGTGTTAAGAATCGGGATATTTTAAAAGGGTTTTATTTTATATTTAAAATAAAAATTTATTTTACATATTTACAAAATAATTTTTATCTTATATTTAATTTTTTTTTAATAAAAATCATAATTTACCTCTAATTCTCTGTTTTTTTTTTCTTTTTATTTTTTGAACTTGCAAGAAAGATGGAGTCTTTAAGGTCAATAAATCAAGAGACCCGACAAGAAATCTTTACACCTTCTAGTGAAAAAGGGAAAACAAGGGACCATCTGGCCTTTTGGGCGAGCATGAGAATTTTCAGAATCCTGAGAACTGACCATAGCCTGTTATCACTTGCATGCCATATCATCCAGTAGAAAGCACAAGCAATGTCCGTCTCGAATTACTTCATGCAACAGCTGATTAGACGTTAATTTTTTCTGATGGGACTACTGATTATGTGATTGTGTCACCTATCACATCAATGATCACATTAATTTTTTCTCTTTGGGTTGGTCCAAACACTTTGTTACCACTAGGAAGATTTATCAGTACGTAAGTATAAGATGTTTTTCTTTTTGAACGATTAATCATTTCTCATTTTTATTAAATTTAATAAATATTAATTATTAGAATTATAAAAAAAAATAAATATTTTTTATTTGATAAAATTTTTTTTGACAAATTAAATTTAATTTATTCTGATTTTTTATTTATCTTCTTAATTTTTTTACTTTAAGAAATAAAAAATTAATTTTGTAATTTATAAGGCGAGGTTTACATCAAAGGAATTGAAACAACTACAAAATCACACATGTTTAAATTTTTAGACACTATTTATGAGCTAATGGAGCAATAAACGGATCGGTAACTTTGTACCATGATAATTAAAAAATAATCTTTATAATTTGTCTTAAATACTTTGTCTCGTTACAATTTGATTTTTATCACATTGATTCACGTAGAACTAACTTTGAATCCCCCACAAGCCATGCAGTAGGTGAGTGTCTTCGGGATGAGCCATCTTCAAATTTACTTAGAAAAGAGTTTCTTGCCGTAATCGATATTAACAGAGAAAGATTATAGAATAAGATAGTGACGACATATATGGCATACAATTTTACCTTCAAATATAATCACAAAAAAAAATTATGAGTATTTTGTAAAACATATATATACATATTCATTATATCTTTTTTAAATATTAAAAAAAAATAATTAGAGGTAGATATAAAGAAGTCCTCACTCTTATATATGAACTAAAATATACTTAAATTATTATTTAATTTAACAATATAGTAATTTTTATCTCTTTCAAAATATTAAGTTTAAAATTCAAATATATATATATATATATATTTTTATTCATTTATAAATTTTTTCTCCCTTCTTTTGGATTTGCCACTACAAACAACCAAGGAAACTCAATGCAAATGCAAACTAAGCAAATCATGGGGAGAGTTGATCAGGGCGTCCACATCGCAAGTAAACTGGCCACGCGTGAACCGCCGGTTCCTGAGGTGTGCCCATGCTTTACTCAGCAGGAAAACGTTGATCAGGGCGGCCATGTCCAAAGATAATCCAATTTGGGTTGGCCTTTTTTTTTTTATGTAGCGGCTGCGAGGGATATTTGTATTTTCGGAGTTTTAAGAGATTAATATTTCAAAAAAAAAAAAAAAAAAAACAAGGAGGACGTGAAAATCAAATTAATGACCATCAAATTAAATTCATAATTCAGATCATATATATTTTTTTTATTTATAATTTTTGCATCTTCTTACTAAAACTTTAATAAGACAAAGAAAATAAATAAAAACATAATTTAATTAATATCAATATGTATGCGTATAGTATGATATGTAGTTATTTATTATAAATTTTTTACATACTTTCTTATTACTTTTTTTTGACCATATGATTACTTGTACATTACTTTACTTTTAAAAAAATAATTGAAAAAATATAAATAATATGTAATAAATTAAATTATAACTATTTATAAAATTTGCATATAATTTTTTTAATTTATGATAAGAATATTTATGTGTGAGTTTTTATGTTAATTAGACTAATTAAACAAGAGTATTTGTACAAGGAAAACTAATATATTTTTTTTTCTTTTTGGATATTGTGTTATTTTAACTCATATTAAGAGACACAAGTAAGCAATTGTCAAGAAAAAAAATGCAAAATAATGTGTTCAATTCAAGACGATGAGTAGCCCTTGCTTAATGGGCATAAGATGTCTAATTGCAAAAGCAACGCACAATGGATAATCTGCAATTTTCATCTTAACAAAGCAATTGGATAAGACGGATGCACCCATGTTATGGAAGGGAGGAAAAATGAAAATTTATTTTCCGTGACCTTTAATGTTTCTTAAAAATTAAAGATTTGTTAGGTCACATGAAAGGTAGCATCAATTGTTGGCAAAATATCTAAGTTTGATGACAAATCAAAATGTTGGAATAAATCGAAGCCATATATAACCCAATATAATTAATTGAGTTTCACTTGTAAGAAGTCTCGGCCGACAAAGATATATCACGTGTTTCTCGGACTTATTTGGAACAAGTCGCGCAGCTTGGAAACTCTCCCATTGTGGCTGGGGGTGGACATGTGATTTACGATGATGATATGATCCATCACGGAATTTTAGATTTTCCATCAGTTATAAATATCTGTTTGTAACACACACCAAAAAAAAAAAAAAGTGTCTACATGCACTTGACTATAATTAAAAAAAATATATACTGATGTGGGTCAACAATTGATCATCATACAACATAAGAAATACTGATGTACAGGGGCATCCATTTGGAAAAATATCAGCAATTTTTCTGTTGTCACATTAATTAATTCGAAATTTGAAAGTCTATATTAATAGAAGCCATGGCAAATCATCCAAACCTTGAATGCACTTACGGAATAACATGATTTGCAATGTTATGTTCCTTCAACCAAGAATACACAACAAAAACCTTCTTCATGATGAAGAGTTCCAAAGCCTCCGGATTGAAAACAACGCCCATTTTCATATTCATCTGCCCACATAGGAAGACTCAGGCTATTTAACCATGGTTTCCAGCACATGACAATTCAGTTTCAAATATTGTTTGTTACCTAGTGAGGAACCGATATTGCTGCATAATGAGCCAGCTCTCCTACTCGCCAATCCAGCAAGACGGGTAGCCAAGGACAAGTAGCATCGAATCTCACAAAACATAGTCTTATGTCCGGGAATTCAGATAGTTCTCGGGGATCGTAGGGATCTTCTCTAGTGTAGTTAATGGTGAATCCAATTGTTCGTTCAAGATACTCGTTCGGCTTAGCTACAAGTTATGAGAACACATGGTCAGGGTCTACATTTCAGGGAAAGATCCTAGGCTTCTTTTCATGATGTTTTACCAGATGAGGTAGAAGTAATGCCCATGGCCTTCTGAAAAAGGGATGAGTCAAGACGGCAAATGTTGTCATTATTAACCATAACTTCATATCGACCTTCAGTTGGAGGCATTGAAGGTGCAGCTTTAGATGAATCTATCAATAAAGCAGTAATAGATTAGATGGAATTTATCAATACCAGTTCTGGGTCACTTTGCCATCACAAGCTACATGATCACACGCTCATGTGGTGGAAAAATTCTTAAAGTATTATAGGGTCACCCCTGCATTTATTTCGAGCATTTTTTATAATTCATACATAAAAGTCAGATTCAAATTGTAAGCACTTGTTGCTTAGTTACTAAATGATCACTTTGAGTAAGATAAGAGCCTGCGATTAAATTAGATACTGTGGGTTAGCTATCTGAAACATTAGTACAAGCTTGTTGATGGGGAAAAAGCAACAGAAAAGAAAAAAACAAAATAAGGTAGCCAAAACTTCGCTAAAAGATATACCAGAAATTCACAGTAAAACTATTAATTCATGAATGTTAACTGAATGCTAATGCTATCACTTAGCCATAAATAGTTCTTTTACTTCTTTCTTAAGACCGAGCACCTGCTTTTGACATTCCTAAATTATCCTGGTCCTGGATGCTGCTTTACTATTTCTCTTCCAGAAGATTCTCTATATCAAGCTAAAGAGTATTGCAACGCCAAACTCAATGGACAGACTGTGAACAAAATGAAATTATAGGATTATCGTCGTCATCATCGTATAAAGAAAGGTCAAAGTTCCCGGATGGATTGAATGCAACAGAGACAGCAACTTGTCCTTTTTGTCTAGTGACGTGTGAGGCAGGGCAATTGGCGACTGAATTCGAGATGGGCTTGTTAGGAATCCAGGGAGCGGTAAGGAGTATGTTCTGTTTTAGCCAAGGAAAATGTGGAAACACAGGTCTGATGATGGTAGCCATGGCAGGTGAAACGCACGATGTGTTACCTATATTGCATGAATCTTTTGGCTTATGGTGCAAGATTGATTTAAGCCTTAGTTTTGTCTTGTTTTTTAAGTTTATCATCTGTCCTGTGGCCTTGTTTTGGAAACCCAACAATCCATTTTGGGCTTTCCATCATAAAAGCTTTTGTCCCTACATTGGAAAGAAATAAACAAATCCTGGTCTATTTTAAACGAAAAACTTGCACAAACTAACCTTTTTTAAGTTGAGTTTTTAATTTAAAGCAAGAACAAGATTTAGAGCAACTGAACAATGTCCAAATAATTGGTGTTCAAGCGACTTTGCTCCAAGAAGAGAACCCAATTTGCTTAACTTCTCTTAAACCCAATGTCTAGTCATTTCAATAATTATCTCATTTAAATATCACATATCTCTTTTGTTTTAGGCCCATAACCTCATTGAAAAATTCATTTGATGACATAAGTTTTATTATTGGTCTTGTTGAATGGTTTCTCAACCTATAATTTTCCCATAAAAAGAATTTTTTTAACTTTTTCTAAATTGACAAAACTAACTTTATATGATCAATTAGATTTAGACTTAAAAAATGTTATCCCGTTCAAAAAACTAAAATCACTAACTACAATTGTCAATAAATTTATCTTACTTAGAAGTGCAATTTTTTTCTTTCCCTTGACTTGCATGGAGAAAAGCATTAGTAACATGTGGAATTATTTAGAAGAGCTAGACTGAAGGTGTAAAGGTCTAGAAGTTGAAGATAATGCTCTCAATGATATCATATGTCATTTTATTAGTAAGTTAAAAGAATTCCTACAAAAAGACATTTGTTTGCTTTATAAGGAATTTATGGTAGAATTTTCTTGTGCGCATGAAGTTCATAAAAGGAAGCTTCAAGGTGTGCTTAATCAATTGGAAGAAGCATGTTTTGAACTTACCTTATATAAACAAATGGTTGTAGCTAGGACATGCACCACTGTCTTAAAGTCATGTTGGATCAAAGTACCTAAACCACAAAACATCAGGGGTCACATAATGCCACGAAATTAGTAACTTCTTAGAGGGCTTGAACAATATTTTGCCACATTGAGCATAGAAGAAAATGTAATTAAAATTTAGTCCATCGTATTGTATCTCAAAGATATTGTTATGCTTTAGTGGAGAAAAAGATAGAAAGACATTAAAAGAGTTTCATGTTTTGTCACAACCTTTGATGACTTTAAGGAGTTAAAACAGTAATTCTACCTAAAATGCTAAAGAGAAAGCTTGCAATCAATTTCAAAAACTCAAACACTCTGGGCACTATTCATAATGATTAAAGGAATTCTCCAACTTAATACTAAAAATCCTTAATATTTTTAATAAAGACTTATCATTCTTCTATATAGATAGGCTATAATTGTAAGCCAAAACAAAATTCAAGAGACATGAAGTTCAAGATTTGGCAATAACAATTTCTGTAACCAAAAGTTTGTGAAATTACATTAGTCATAAG
>JAHLGO010000090.1:4730769-4745451 GCA_020615895.1 Ceriops decandra
AAAATATTAATAAATACTATCAAAAAATAAGTGTTACAAATTAATTAATAAAATTATTTTAATAAAAATCATTCAAGAACCAATAATTGTATATGTCTTCTTAATTTTGGTTAAATTTTTTATTACCAAATAATTTTCAGATTTATGCAAATTAAACCAACTCGAAAGCCTATATTTATGGAACTGTAGTTTCAGCGGCACCTTGCCTCCTTGTCTCGCTAATTTGACAGCTCTTCGATAGTTAGATCTCTCTTACAATCAATTTATAGGGAATATATCTCTATCTCCCTTAAAGACTCTAACATCCCTTGAATTACTAGTTCTTTCATTCAATCAATTTTATATTTAAGTGACACTCAGTCCATTTTTCAACCTTACAAAACTTCATTCCTTTTATACTATAAGAAATAATATATTTGTTGAAACAGAGCAACATCGTTTGATCCCAAAGTTCCAATTAGCTGAACTCTCATTGTCGGGTCCAAATACAGCGGAACGTTTCCTAAATTCCTTTACCACCAGCACAATCTACAATCTATTGATCTCTCCCACATCCAACTGAGTGGAGGATTTCCATATTGGCTGTTAGAGAACAACACGGGCTTGTATGATCTCAACTTGGTCAATAATTCCCTTTCAGGACAACTTCGGTGGCCAAGTCATTCAAATTGGAGTTTAGAATACTTGGACATTTCACAAAACTGCTTTCGTGGCCAGCACTAATTGGAGCGCAACTTCCAAACTTGTAGGCATTATACCTGTCAGGAAACTGTTTGAATGGGAGAATTCCTCCTTCTTTTGGTAATATAAGCTCATTGCAATCCCTAGACTTGTCCAATAATAAATTATCAGAAGAGGTGCCTGGGCAGTTGGCCATTTTTTGCTTCATGTTAAGTCATCTCAAGCTCTTAAACAACAGTTTGCAAGGTCAAATACCGAACAGTTTTTTTAATAGTTCTTCATTAGATATATTGGAACTGGGTCATAACAGTTTGCAAGGCCAAATCCCGAACAGTTTCTTTAATAGTTCTTCATTTGTTATATTGGATCTGAGTTACAACAAAATCAGCGGGAAGCTCCCACAGTGGATAGGAAATATGTATGCACTTCGAGTTCTGGACTTTTCAGACAACGATATCGCCGGAAGCCTACCTTCAAATTTCCCTTCGAGCATTCAACAAGTCTATTTATCTTATAATAGATTGCAAGGACCATTGGAAAATGTATTCCATAACAGCAATAATTTGGTAATGTTGGATCTTGGCCACAATAATTTTACTGGTAGCATTCCAGAATGGATTGGTACATTTTCTAACCTTAGTTATCTGCTTTTGGACAATAATGACTTTGAAGGTGAAATTCCAAATCAGTTGTGCAAGTTGGACAAAATAAGCTTGATAGATTTTTCTCACAATTACCTATCTGGTCATATTCTCCCTTGTCTAAGAGTTGAAAGCACTTGGGATAGAACACATGATTCTGAAGAATTTTCAATGTTTGATTTTGGGAGTTGGGCATTGTCGTTTCAGTCACATGCGGAGTTCACAGCAAAGAGCAATTCTTATTCCTACGAAGGAAGGCTACTCTCCTACATGTATGGAATTGATCTTTCCTGCAACAATTTGACGGGAGAGATTCCACCAGAACTCGGAAAACTTGGCATTATTAAGGTGCTAAACTTATCCCACAACTGTTTGAAAGGGCCAATTCCATCAACTCTTTCAAACTTGGAGGCAATTGAGACTTTGGATCTTTCGTACAACAACTTGAATGGGAAAATTCCTCCCCAACTTATTCAGCTGTACCAACTAGATGTTTTTACCGTAGCGCACAATAACTTGTCTGGAAAGACTCCAGAGATGGTTGCACAATTCGCAACATTCGACAATAGAAGCTATGAGGATAATCCTTTGCTGTGTGGACCGCCATTGACAAAAAGTTGCGATGCACATCCATCACCTCCATCTTTGTCCGAGTATTCAGGTAAGCAAGAAGAAGAAACTGGTTTCATAAATATGGATACATTTTACCCAAGCTTTCTAGCATCATACAGCGTAGTGCTGTTGGGAATGGCTGCAGTTCTATACATAAACCCGCATTGGTGACGAGCATGGTTTTACCTTATGGGAGAACGCATTAACAGCTGTTATTATTTTATTGTGGACAATCTTCTGATGTCGTCCAAGTACAAAGCTTGGACGCCTTGTGTCTAGTCTAGATGTTGTTTGTGTATACATTTATCCTTTTTGTATTTCATCAATATTATATTTAGTAAACCAGCTCCATCATAGTTAGAATATACGATCAGATAGTGACATATATTGATTATAAATAGGGCTCCCTACACCATCCAGCATAACTCAATCAACTAAATTTCGATGAAATTTGATTAAAATGGTGAACATTTGATGTAGAGGATATAAGAAATAATGCCTTTGTTAAAAGAAAGGCAAGACAATGTGTATATAACCAATTTTCAGACTCCATAATAGCATGAGTTTTTTATGGCCATGCACCAACCTTAGGCACCAATAGTCTCTTTCTTGCTCTTGAAAAAACAAAAATTATAAAATTATTAGTCACGAAACTCTATAAGGTTAAACTAGAAGTCATCCGTCACCCTCACAATAATGAAATCTAACAGATGTCCCTACACTTACAATGAATCAAATCTAAAAGTTATTAGTGCAAACCCTCATTTACTTTTAAGAAGAACAACAATCTTGCGAGTCAAACTCAGGCCAAAACCGACTAACTACCAAACTCCTACCTTTGGTGATTACTAAAACCTCAATATGTCAAAGAACCTCACTCAATATGTCAAATCGCATCAATAAATAATTATAAAGTGCACCACTGCCAAATCATCTGAAACTTAACGGGTGAAATAATATGAATTCACTAATAGGCAAACTCATTTATTGAGTAGAGATTGGTCAATTAAGTTAAAAAAACACTAATCCCTAGTCTAAATTCAAAAATTCTAGCCATACCAAAAGTCTTCAATTTGGACTTTTGAATGTTATGTTCCTTCACCAACCAATAATACAGAACAAAAAAATTCTTCATGATGAAGAGTTTTAATGCCTCAAGATTGAAAAAACACCCTTCTTCATATTCATCTGCCCACATAAAGAAAAGAGTAAGGCAATTTAAGCACAAGACAAATTCAGTTTTAACCAATGTCTATTACCCTGAGAGGAAATAACATGGGTGCATAATGGGCCAGCTTTACAGTTCACCAATCCAACAGGATGGATAGCCATAGACAAATATCATCTGCATCTCATAAACCAAAGTTGTATGTCATGGAATGCAGACATTTCTCGTTCAAGAAACTCTTTTGGCTTAGCTAAAACAGGTTACAGGCAGACATGATTGAAGTATAGGACTTGATTGCTAGTCTTTCCACAACCAAAAATAAAAAAGACTTAACTCTAAATTCATGAACACAATTTGAATAGACTATTAGACAGGTTTTACCACATAACAGGTTGAATATGGACAATTTTGGGCTAGCATGACACACAAATACCAAAAACTAATCTAAGTGACAATATCACTAGTATAAATAATTTCACTCTCTATTGCATGGACAAAGCAATAGGAAGGCCCATGCTATGTCAAATAAGGTGTCAGAAACGACACCTTCAATACATCTGGTCTGTCAAGTGCTGCCAATTCCTACAAACATTGGAATGACTTGATCATGCCTTAGGGCTCCACATGGACTGCATCGATAAATGTCTAAACAATATCTTACATTGCTTTGAGCCAGTGCCAATGGTGTCTAGACTCTACATATAAACAAAATGCTACTTTTGACATTAAATTTACAGGACAATGTAGTGGGCAGAAGTCAGAAGTGACTAGGTCACTCACAATGGTAATATTAAGCACTCAAAACCAGTTGAAATAATGCATAATAGTGTCAAATAAAGGTGACATTTATTTCAAAAACAGCAAATGGACTTCCGACCCTTTTTTGGGGTTACATCAGAAAATTAGGCTTTTGAAATTCTGTAGAAAACAAGTATCCTTTCTTTGACACTAGGTTTTTGAACTTTTATGAATTATGTCAATTAATCTTATTGCAATACAACTCAATAGTATAAATAGGCATTGAAAAGAGAAAGAAATTTAAAGATGCAAACATGATTGGAATATGAGCATAAAAGTAACCGTTAAGCTTCGAACATTTGTAGAAAATGTTAAGGAATTGGGAGTGATAAGTTGATTAGAACGCCACAAGAAGAATTACCTCTTGATAAGTTCTTTAGTCCTTAAAAGAACTGAAGGAAAAAAAAACCCTTGCTTTCTATTTTACTCAAAGTTGTCTGCCTCCAGAGCTTACAAGGGGTGCCTATTTATAGGCTAAGAGAGCAATCCTAAAGAGACATAAATTCCTACTTAAAACAAATCCTTATTTTGGAAGAATTCTTAATTGTGGACAAATTCTAACATAAATAATAAATTCTTATTTTGGAAGAAATGCTATTACTTATTCTTCCTTATTAAGTATTCTAATTATATTAATTATGTCTGGACTCCTTGTCAAAATTGAATTCGCACCATTTGAAGCTGGGTTGGCCTGAATGTCCTGAATCAGCCCATTTAAGGCTTCTTTAATCTTTTTGGCCCTAACTCATGTTATTGGGCCTTCTGGAATGTGTAATGGACCCTTTGCAACCATTGAAGCCTTCCACCCAACAAAAAAGGGTAGGGATTCTGTATTAGTTGTTGTTGATAGATTTTCAAAGATGACACACTTCATCCCATGTCATAAAACTGATGATGCAAACAACGTGGCTAACTTATTCTTTAGAGAAGTAGTACGTTTGCATGGCATGCCACGAAGCATTGTTTCAGATTGGGATACAAAGTTCTTAAGCTACTTCTGGAAGACTTTGTGGGGTAAGTTAGGTACTAAGCTATTGTTTTCAACTACGTGTCATCCACAAACTGATGGGCAGACTGAGGTAGTTAATTGAACTCTTTCTACTCTTTTGCATGCTATTATTTGAACAAATTTGAAAGCATGGGAAGATTGTTTACCACATGTTGAGTTTGCGTATAATAGGAGTGTTCATTCTACTACTAGTTACTCTCTCTTTGAAATCATATATGGTTTTAATCCATTGATTCCTTTGGATTTGGTAGTTATACTTGTCAATGAGTATGCCAACTTAGATGAGGAACGCAAAGCAGACATGATAAACAAATTGCATGAGAAGGTGCGACAACATATTGAAAAACAAACTGAGCAACACGCATCTCATGTCAATAAGGGACGAAAGAAGGTGGTGTTTGAACCTGGTAATTGGGTTTGGGTGCATATGCGCAAGGAACGGTTCCCAGCTCAAAGGCGTTCGAAGCTACAACCCAGAGGAGATGGTGCCTTTCAAGTTGTCACCCGCATTAATGACAATGCTTATAAGTTGGACCTTCTTGGTAAGTATAATGTGAGTGCAACATTTAATGTTTCTGATCTTTCCCCTTTTGATATAAGTGATGATTCGGGGACGAATCCTTTTGAGGGAAGGGGGAATGATGAGAATCATGGAGATGATGGGTGGAAGGCTTCAATGGTTGCAAAGGGTCCATTGCACATTCCAGAAGGCCTAATAACATGAGTTAGAGCCAAAAAGATTAAAGAAGTCTTAAATGGGCTGATTCAGGCCAACCCAGCTTCAAATAGTGCGAATTCAAGTTTGACAAGGAGTCCAGACATAATTAATATAATTAGAATACTTAATAGGGAAGAATAAGTAATAGCATTTCTTCCAAAATAAGAATTTATTATTTATGTTGGAATTTGTCCACAATTAAGAATTCATCCAAAATAAGGATTTGTTCTAAGTAGGAATTTGTGCCTCTTTAGGATTGCTATCTTAGCCTATAAATAGGCACCCCTTGTAAGCTATGGAGGCAAACAACTTTGAGTGAAATACAAAGCAAGGGTTTTTTTTCCTTCAGTTCTTTTAAGGACTAAAGAACTTATCAAGAGGTAATTCTTCTTGTGCCGTTCTAATCGACTTATCACTCCCAATTCCTTAACATTTTCTACAAATGTTCGAAGCTTGTGTATATTTTATTAGGTGATGTGGACCAAATAACTGAGGAGTACATGGACAAGCTAGAAAATGGATAAAAAGCTGCGATGGGCTTTTTCGTAATTTTAAGTAAATTTTATGAAACGAGTTTTTTTTCGTAATTTTAGTACAATTTTATGCACTATATATATTTTAGGATTTCTTAGTGAGAGGCACAACATATGATACTTTACCCTAAGTGAGAGAACCTTTTTCTAAGGCAATTTGTACCTTTTGTTCTTTCGAATTCAATCGTTGTTATTGATTCCTATTGTTGATTACGCTTTCTCGTTGCGTCAAATTGGTATTAGAGCTAGGCAATTTCCTACGAAGATGTCAGTCAATCAAGGTGTGAATGACGGTTGTGTTCTTGACAGTGTTCAGGATGCGGAAGTCCAAGGGGCCAATCAATGGGTTCCTAGGGCAGAGTTCAATGCTTTAGATCAAAGAGTTCAATGCTTAGAATAACATTTTGAAAATTTGATTAAGCGCTTTGACTTGATGAATATTAGCAGTAATAGATAGGTATGTTAATCCAATTGACAGACCCAGAACTATTAATAGGATTGCGTAGATCTCGGATGATGAATCTGCTGAGGAGGATGAGTTTATGTATAGAGTAAGGCAACCATAGAGACGAGGTGGTGATGTAGGGTATCGAAGGAACTACTATGGGTATGATTAAGGAGATGAGGGTAATTACCGTTTGAAAGTTGATATTCCATATTTTAATGGTAGTCTTAACATTGAGGAGTTCTTAGATTGGTTAGCAGATGTTAATAGGTTCTTTGATTACATGGAGATACCAGAAATTCGTCAAGTTAGATTGGTAGCTTGTAGATTGAAGGGTGGAGACCGGAAGACAGATAGAAGGGAGACATCCGATGAGAATGTGGTTCCGTATGAAACAACTACTACAACGCAATTTCTTACCTCCAGATTATAAGCAAATACTATTTCAGCAGTATCAACAGTGTCGTCAAGGGCTAAGATATGTCCATGAGTACACCACGGAATTTAAGAGGTTGGTGGAACGGAATGACTTGAGAGAGAGTGAAGGTCAACAGGTTGCACGATATGTGGACAGGTTGAAGTTGCAAATCAAGGATAAAATAGGAGTTGCGGTCCTGAGAAATTTGAATGAAGTGAAAAATATAGCTCTTCAAGCGGAATTAATGTTGCAAGAGCAGAGCACTAGATATGCAAATAGAAGAAGAGGGTTTGTGAGTGATACTGCTAGTGTTAGTAAGGTGGGGGTTGAAAAGAATAAAAATGTGTTGAGTAAATTTGGTGAGGACAATGCCAAAAGGGATGAAAGGATTGAAGGGAAGAGGCCTATGGAGTCTAAAGGAGTCCAGAAGCAGACTAACCTATATGTCAGACCAATCTTGGGTAAGTGCTATCGTTGTAATCAGTCTAGTCATAAATCTAATGAGTGTCCTAGTAGGAAAAGTGTTCACATTGTAGATAGAGATGATGAAGAAGAGTTGTATTGTGAGCCTGATGGAAAGGATGAATATGATGAGGAGGAGGACGGTGAAGGAGAGCCAGTTTATGTGATTAGGCGGATGATGTTAGCACCAAAACAGAAGGCAAATACACAACGACACCAGTTGTTCTGTACTAGGTGCACGATTGGGGGAAAGGTGTTTAACTTGATTATAGACAGTGAGAGTTATGAAAACATCATCGGGAAAGAAGTTGTTAAACAGTTACAGTTGCCTATTGAAAAACATCAATACCCATACACTATTGGGTGGATTAAAGCGGCCGAGAAAATTGAGGTGAGGGAGAGGTGCAAGGTGTCATTTTGTATATGAAAGTATCGAGATGAAATCTTTTGTGATATTGTTGACATGGATGTATGTCATCTACTATTCGGGAGACCTTGACAGTTCGACGTGAATGCCTAACATACAGGTAAAGAGAATGTTTACAAGCTAGAGAAGGAGGGTGTAAAGTATACCTTATTACTTTTGAAGTTAGAGTGTCGCTTTAGAGCCCGCAAGGTAGAGGGACGCTCTTTCTTGACTATTGCCCAGTCAGAGAAGGAAATGGTTGAGGATTTGAAAGAGTCGAAGACGGCTCATGCACTCATTGTCAAGAATATGATAGTTGGGGATGAAGATGTAATTGAAGAGGTCCCTAAGGCGATTAAGGGAGTATTGGAAGAGTATAGAGATGTGGTTCCTGATGACCTACCTAAGGGACTACCGCCCTTGAGGGATATTCAGCATCAAATAAACCTGGTACCTGGAGCAAGTCTTCCAAATTTACCACACTATAGGATGAGTCTCAAGGAAACTAAGATTCTACAAGAGAAGGTCCAAGAGTTGTTGGACAAGGGGTTCATTTGAGACAGCATTAGTCCTTGTCCTATACCAGCTTTATTGACAGTTAAGAACATGGCAAGGCAGTGCCAAGCTATCACTGAGAGGTAAAAAGGAAAATTGAGAGGGCGAATGTGAAATACAAGGCGGCTAATAATAAATACAGGAAAGAGAAACTATTTGAGGTTAGTGATCAGGTGATGGTGCACCTGAGGAAAGAATACTTTCCTGTGGATGATACGCCTTTATATCCTAAAGAGAACTCAGGGTTGAGTTCTTCTCTGGTGGGAGAGAATGATGTGGACCAGATAACCGAGAAGTACATGGATAAGTGAGAAAAGGGATAAGAAGCTGCGATGGGTTTCTTCGTAATTTTAAGTAAATTTTATGAAACGAGTTTTTTCGTAATTTTAGTACAATTTTATGTACTATATATATTTTAGGGTTTCTTAGTGAGAGGCAGGACGTATGATATTTTACCCTAAGTGAGAGAACCTTTTTCTAAAGAGGCTTGTGCCTTTCGTTCTTTAGAACTTAATCGTTGTTATTGATTCCTGTTATTGATTACGCTTTCTCGCTGCGTTAAAAGGAAGACAGGAACCCCAAGGATCAATCTCCATTTATGCACTCACTGAGGCTGCAGGACTTAATACCACACATATGGAGGGACAAATTGGCAATAGGAGTATCATGATTCTGATTGATTCAGGAAGTACATGCAGCTTCCTCAATTCGTCCTTAGTCCAAGAGATAATCTGTCTTCTGGTTTCAACCCATCCCTTGGTAATCACAGTGGGAGATGGCTACAAGATAACCAGTAAGGAGAAGATCTGTGAATTGGAATGTAGAATGCAAGGACAATTGTTTAAGGCTGACCTGAGACTCATGAAATTGAGGTCTTTGGATATGGTACTAGGGGTGGACTGGTTAGGAAAATTCAATCCCATACTCATGGACTATAAGCATTGCAAATTATCCTTTGTAAAGGATGGAAAGACAGTAGAAATACTAAGAATGGCACATAAAGAAGGAGCTGCCTTGAAGATGATAACTGGAATGCAGTTGCAAAGGTTAGTAAGAAAGGAAAAGGATAGAGTTCAAGCACATTTTTGCTCTATCCAATTTAAGGAGAAGGGAGGCAAGAAGGGTTCGAAGGACCAAAAAGGGGAAGAGGTAGCTGGAATACTAAAACAGGTTCTGGAGGAATATGAAGATGTGTTTAGACAGCCTAAGGGCATGCCTCCAAAAGGAGCTTATGATCATGCCATCCCTTTAAAAAGAGAGGCACAACCTATGAACCTCAAGCCTTATAGGTATCCCCACTATCAAAAGGATAAGATAGAGAAGCTGATCCAAGAGATGCTGGAATCAGCTATCATTCAACCAAGTAACAGCCCTTTCGCATCTCCTGTGTTACTGGTTAAGAAAAAAGATGGAACTTAGAGATTTTGTGTGGATTACAGGCAGTTGAATGCCTTGACAGTGAAGGACAAGTTTCCAATTCCTGTTATAGATGACCTCCTTGACGAGCTATATGGGGCAACTGTATTTTCTAAGATAGACTTGAGGGTTGGGTACTATCAGATCAGGATGAAGGAGGAAGAAATTCCAAAGACTGCTCAAGACTCACCATGATCATTTTGAATTCAAAGTAATGTCCTTTGGACTTACAAATGCCCCAGCCACCTTCCAGGCATTGATGAACTGTGTGTTTGGGAAATTTTTGAGAAAGTTCGTATTAGTCTTCTTTGATGACATATCAGTCTACAATCCTACTCTGGAGATTCACGCATCTCACCTCTCTTAGGTCCTGCAAGTCCTGAGAAAAGAGAAGCTATATGCCAAATATTCCAAGTGCTCCTTTGGTCAGGCCAAAGTTGAATACTTGGGACACATAATTTTAGCAGCAGGAGTGGCTACTGACCCTAGCAAGATAGCAGGTATGCTCAATTGGTCCGTATCTACTTCCATAAAGGCATTACGGGGTTTTCTGGGACTCACAGGATACTATTGAAAGTTTGTTAAAAACTACGGGATAATTAGTAAGCCACTGACGGAGTTGTTGAAAAAGAATGGGTTTGGGTGGAATGAAGCTGCTAGAGAAGCATTTAAGAAGCTGAAGGAAGCCATGGTTACTGCCCCTGTGTTAGCTATTCCAGATTTCACCAAATCCTTTGTGATAGAGGCTGATGCTAGTGGGGGAGGACTAGGAGTTGTGTTAATGCAATCGGGTAGACCCCTCGCATACTTGAAAAAGAAGCTAAGTGATAAACATAAGGGGTTATCCATATATGAGAAGGAACTAATGGCGATCTTGATGGCAGTTACAAAGTGGAGACATTACCTCGAAGGACATCATTGCATCATCAAAACTGACCATGAAAGCCTTAAATTCCTACTCCAACAACCCCTGCATACGTATGTGCAGCAGAAAGGAGTTATTAAGTTGCTTGGACTTGATTACAGCATAGTATATAAGAAGGGATCCACAAATAAGGTGGCAGATGCTCTCTCAAGGCAGGGAGAAGTTGTGAAGGAGGAAGAAGCCAATTGCTATGCTCGAGTACCCGCATGGACTTGTTCACAGTTATGAGGTAGATTTGCTAGCTAAGGAGCTGATACCTTCCTTACAGCTAGTTAGAAACTCTAAACCTCCTTTCTCACTAGTTAATGGCATCTTGAAGTATAAAGGGAAAATTTATTTGGGAAATAAGGGCAATCTGAGAAGGCAAATGATCATTAATTTCCATAGTTCTGCTTAGGGAGGACACTCGGGTAGCAAGACTACCTATCATAGGCTTAAGAAGTGTTTCCATTGGCCAAAGATGAAGAAGGAAGTCCATGAAGCGATTGAAAGTTGTATGATATGTCAAAGATGAAGGGAGAAAACATAAAGTACCCAAGATTCCTTCAACCATTGGTTGTTCCTACCCAGGCATGGCAGGACATCTGCATGGATTTTGTGGAAGGATTGCCTAAATCAGATGGTAAGGAGGTGATATTGGTTGTGGTTGATCGCTTCAGTAAGTATGGTCATTTTGTGGGTCTCAGTCATTACTTGTCTGCACAAGGGGTAGCTAAGATGTTCATGGAACAGATTTTCAAGCTCCATGGGATGCCTAAGTCTGTGGTATCTGATAGGGATAAGATTTTCCTTAGTTTGTTTTGGCAGGAGTTGTTTAGGTTGCTGGGAACTGAGCTACACATGAATACAACCTACCATCCACAATCAAATGGACAAACTGAGAGACTCAACCAATGCTTAGAATCCTATCTGCGTTGCATGACCTTTCAGCATCTAACTCAAGGGCACAAGTGGCTTTATATGGTAGAATGGTGGTATAATAGCAGTTACCACTCCTCGCTGAAGACAACTCCTTTCCAGGCTCTATATGGATATTCCCCGCCTTAAGTGACCGACTGGGTGGCCATGGTGGAGAGATGGATGCAAGAGAGGCAGCACATGAGTGGACTGTTGAGGGAGTAACTTTTGGAGCCCCAAAACAGAATGAAGCAGTTGGCAGATAGGAAGAGGTCTGAGAGGGTATTCCAAGTAGGGGATTGGGTTTTTTTAAAGCTCCAGCCATACAGACAAGTTTGAGTAGCTGTCAGGAGGAATTTAAAGCTGGCTTCCAAATATTATAGGCCATTTCAGGTAGTGGAAAGAGTGGGGCAGGTAGCTTACAAACTGCAGTTGCCTCCCACATCCAGTATTCATCCAGTTTTCCATGTGTCCCTTCTGAAGCGCTCCTTAGATCCTCAACAACAGCTCATGCCATAGTCGCCAATGGTTGGACTTTTGTGCGGTTGCAGGGTTTCTGGCCCGAAAAAAGGACTAGGGTTTAAGACCCCCTGGCTCTTTTGTGTCCGACTCTTTTGCCGCCACTCTCCTGAGAACAGATAGTCATTCATCATGGCTGAGCAGATTCGCTTCAAATCTCTCTACAGACATTTCGATCTTAACTTTTGAGGTTTTGGTTTCTTGCAGAAAGAGAGAGCATTTTTTAAGCAACCCAAAGTGTTTCTTTGGTAATAACATAGTGATTTTGGATTTTGTGTGTCATATGATTTGAGTTTTTCTCAATTTGTTTTGATTTTTTTTTTCCTTTTTTATAGCTTGAAAAGGTCTGGGAAGGGGAAGAGGCCTGGAAAGTGTGGAAACCGTTGGTGAAAGAGCATTGGTCCTAGTTTTAAGACTCCCAGAGAGAAGCCATTGAGGGTATTTCTTGTTTATCATTACTTTCTTCTCTCCTGTTTTATCTACAGACGGATACATTTTTATTACAATAATTTTTGAATGTTTGCTCGGTATATACTGGATCGGGTTAATGTGTATATTTTGCTATTGACTGTGTTTGTATGTAGATTTTCAAGAACTAATGTCTAGTGAGTGCGCTTAGCTTTTAATTGTTCGAGTTATATAGTATGGTTTTGTCGTAGATGTTATCCAGCAATTTTACATACCATTTGTTAATATTAATCTGCCGGAAAATGTATGACATGATAGAACTTTGTGGATCAAATGCTTATCAAGATTTAATTTTTATCACCATTTTGGACCTTCGCTGTAACTTTCAGTAATGGGAATTCTAACATTTCCAATCTGTTGTTGGCCAGTCCTGTTTCTTGTAATTTTAGATTATAGGATCTTTGAGTTGCTTTGACTCAATGTAGCTCCATTGCTCTTGTATTAAATTTTATTTCTTCTGCTTTTCGGTCTTTGCCATTTCAATTGATCAAAATGTGTTTCATGTCGGAGAATATACATTGATAAGAAGTGCCCCGGAAATGTTTCAATTAGGGGTCGAATTTTAGCTGGTACTTGCCACAGCGCCAAGATGAATAGGACCATTATTGTTCGGCGGAATTATATTCATTTTGTGAAGAAATACCAACAAAACCAAAGACATGTTCCCATTTTAGTTTCTGGTGGATCTTTCTCTTTGGTCCTTTTATGTCACATATTCCTTATATCGGGTCACCACTTTTTGTTTCTTTCTTGTCTCAAATTGAGAAAAGGCATTCAATGATTCCTTCAATCGTATCGCCATGCTACCGTGTGAAGGAAGGGTATCATGTTATCATTGGTTGGGCAATGCAGGTATATTTTTAAGATAAAATATTATTTTTAAATTTTTTTTATTAAATTTAATTATAACTATGTGAAATCTGAATTTATTATTAATGAAAAAATATTTATTTTTATTGTGAATTTCATGACAAATGAAAAATTTATTCTTCAAATTCAAAATTTAATAATTTTAAATTAATATGCAATGCTAAACAATTCTTTTGCACTCCTTTTATAATTCTTCATCAGTTTTATGCTCTTCATTCCAACTCAAACTATAGAAGTACTATTTGACTACAAATTCTTATTATTATCTTTTGCTTTTGCCTTTTTTTTTTTTTCGAGTGGTTGACAATCGGAATGAAATAGCAAAGTCTTCCCTTGCGGAAATTGGTGTACAGATGGCTAGTAGATAACATCAATAAGCTTTAGTTCAATGTTGCTTATTCCTCTTTAGAATTGAAAGTTTGGAATTAAAATTCCAATTGACATAGATTGAAAAAAATAACAACGTGACTTTACCTTGACTTTTTAGGGTCAAGTTGCCTAAATTTGAGCCTATGCAAGCTCTATCCATAAGATTTTTTTTTTTTCTTTAGTGAATTGGCCCATTAGCTAAAATGGATGCAGGGGCAACTCCTCTGTCCAAGTAAATCTATAATTTTCTTTTTTACTCTTATCATATTTAGTATTTTTCAGCGCACCTTAAAAACCGTGACTGTAAGAAACTATTAAGAATTTATCTATTTCGTCAATAAACAAAATAACTAAAATAGAATTAATAAGGAACTAAAAAAAGAGACATCAAACAACTACCTATAAAGAGGAATTTATCTAATTTTTTTAATTATTATTAATATTACTTATATTTTTTTTATAAGGACTATTTTTTAGAACATAAAATCAAAAAATATTCTTAAAATATTTTATAAATTAATAAAAAAAATCAATATAAAAATGGTAAAACAAAGGTGTAAATCAGTAAAGAAGAAATTATAATAATAAAGAATAGGAGGACGTGAAAATCAATCATTATCAACTTATATTTAGATCATATATGTTTTCCTAGTTATAATTTTTGCATATTCTTAACAAAACTTTAATGAGGTAGAGAAAATTAAAAAAAAAACATAATTTAACTGATCAATGTATATGCGAGTAGTATGATATCTAGTTGTTTATCATAAAT
>JAHLGO010000090.1:4745461-4757580 GCA_020615895.1 Ceriops decandra
ATCAATGTATATGCGAGTAGTATGATATCTAGTTGTTTATCATAAATTTCTTATATACTTTTTGATTGCCCTTTTTTTTACCATACGATTATACTTATTTATATATTGCTTTGCTTTTGAAAAAAATAATTAATATATATATAATATGTAATAGTTACGAATCTTAGAAGATATTACTTTGAATTTTTTCAAGTTAGTAATGAAATTTCTACTAAATAAACATATAGTAAAATTACAAAACACAATGAAAAAATTATTACTATTATAAATCATTAGATAAACAAAGTCCTACAAAGGGTGGGAGAAGAGTTTTCTATATATATGTACAATACAAAGGAAATGAAATTATGTTTTACAAAAGAAAACAAGATTAATGCATTATTGAATAAATTTTTTGATTTATTTGCAAAGCCAATAGTCTACTCCAAAAGAATGCATATTATTGTCATATGGAAAATGTTATATAGAAAAAAGTCAAACTAAAAATGATGTGAATCAGGACAAGATATTTAATTGAGAAAAGTTTATTTCAATTAGCTTTAGGGATAAGGTTAATTTGAAAAGTGGAAGAGTGATAAGATACTCTCAATTAGAAAATTATTATTATTAATTTATATGATTTAATATTTATTTCTATTATTTTCGTATTCATAGACAATCAAGTTAAACTCTTTATACCATACATATGTGTGATGTCATATGGTTTATTCGTTTGAAAAATACAAAATATATCAAAAAAAATTTAACTATTTAAAGGTTGATCCTTTTAAAGTGATCAATGGAGGCAAATTTCCTTAAATTGATCGATCCCTTAATTCTCTATATTTTATAATATTTTAATTCTCAATCCCTAGTTACCCATCATCATATGGATACATGAGAGAAAAATAAAATCTAACTAAGTTTAAAAAAAATATAGCAAATTAAGATTGATATGATGAAATATATTTGGAATATAATGAGATTTTTTTTTTTAATAAGACTCACATTTTTTTAAGGTTGTAGCAATTATACATTTTTAACAAGTATATAGAATATGCTCCTAAGTACAAATGTACTCATAAGTTATAAAGCCCATCTACTCATATGAATTACTTATAAAGAATTAAATGTTAAGAATTCCTTTCGATCAATGATCAGGTAGACATAAATGCTATTGGGATGGGTTAACCCAATCCATTAAAAAGAAGTTAAAGGGAGTTAAAACTTCCTCCCTACTATAGATACAAATTACATAACACGTGTTGAATACTATAATATCTATGTTAATAAAAATAATTTTCTAGATGCTTTCAAAAGCAACAAAGAGAAAAAAATACTCTAAAATAAAAAAATGCATATTCTCTATTAACTATCATAGTAAAAGGTTCTTTTACGTTACGGATAAGATGTTATTCGATATAGAAGAGTTGGACACTTTATTATTTTACGAGTAATATTTGACTTTTTATTATTAGGAATTATTCATACAAAATGATTATAAATGAACTTACATTTCTGGCATAATGCTTCCATTTTCAAATCTACGTCAATATATCTTACATGGTTATGATCCATAGATGTTTTTGGAACAAAGGGACCCTTTATCAATATTTTTTTTCTTAAATAGGATAATCATTCATTGCTTGAAAAATAAAATTATCACTTGATTGTTTGCAAACAATGTTTTTTCTTTCATTACAATGAATGAATCACACAAAAAGATCATAAAACTAATTTATATCTCACACTCAATCCCTAATCCATAGGCGTCAATCAAATAGAAGAACCCATTATCTTGATTAACTTTTTTTTTTTTTTTTTTTGGCATAGGAGAAGCACTCATTACTTCAAAATGAGACCGTGACCTGGTTCTTTACCAATAATGCATCCCCATTTGTTACAAGGTTCTTATCATACCAAAAGATTCCTAAAATTAACTTATGTGTAGATATTCGCACTAACTTCATTAGGAGATGCATGTCAATCACACAAGGTTATCGTGAAATCAAATTATCTTTTTACACTCATAATGGTTTCGATGGGAGATCAACATCAATACCTCACACATGCTCCTAATCCGTGAAAGCAAATCTAACGAAGAAACCATTTATCAGATTTTTTTTATATACAAAAAAGAAAAGGAGAATCACTTGAGTTTTGGCCAATATTCATTAAAATATGAGCAAATCAGTCATTATTCTTGATTAATTTTCTTTAACAGATGAATTTTTCATTGTTCAGAAGATGAAAATTATCACTTGATTATTTTGCAATATTACCTCTAATTTTGTTTCAAGACATTTTTTACACAAAATAATCATAAAATTTACTTATATTTTCACTTTCATAGTAATTTATTATAGAAATCATCGTCAATAACCTATTATTGGTGTCCCTAATCCATAGGCGTCAATCAAATAGAAGAACCCCATTATCTTGATTAACTTTTTTGCATGGGAAAAGCGCTCATTACTTCAAAATGAGAACGTGACATGATTCTTTACCAATAATGCATCCCCATTTGTTACAAGGTTCTTATCACACCAAAAGATTCCTAAAATTAACTTATGTGTAGATATTCGCACTAACTTCATTAGGAGATGCATGTCAATATATTATAGGTGGTTGGGATTCATGGAAATTGATCTAATAAAGGTTTCATGAAGGTTGATTAACTTTCTATGATTGGAGAATTGTTCTTCACTTTATGCAAGGGATAGTCACTTGGTTGAATATTAAGTTTCTCTAATAATCTTTACTTCTAAACATTTTCATTGACCTTTAATTTCTTAATTATTATATAATATCATCAACCAATGAAATCATAGAACAATATTAGTTATTTCAATAGACCAAGTTTGACCAGAATTAATCAAATGGTTCAAAAATTAAACTGAGTGTTTGGTTCAACTTTTAAGACCAACTATTGTTGTTCATTTTGCCCAAAACAGCTATAATCGTGTTCGGTAAATATTTTTTTTAGATTGTTGTTCGTTGTTTAAGTCTCATCAGAAGAATAGAAAAGGTAGCCTTGAGCCCCTTTGTTATTTTATTTTTATTTTTTAATTATCAAACAACACAGCTGATTAATTATTTATAAACTAAAATAACCCTTATAAAGTTACCTTATTCCCACACATCTCCTCCTTGTTCGTTCCTGCCTTCTTTAGCTATTTCTTGTTATGCTTTCGCCTCTCACCCATGAATACGTACCCCTTGCCATCCTAAGCATTTTCCTTTGTTAACCTTTAATTTTATCTTTTTCCAATTTCCAAACAATTCACATGCAATTAGACATTATTTTTTTAATGGGACTAAATATTAATATTTTGAAAGAATTAATCTATTTATGCTAGGACCACATAAGGTTAGAATTTCTTCTTTTTTTTTTTTGGCCACATAACAAAAACACAAAGCAAATTGGTCTAAAAGTTATTAATTGTAATGATGAAAAAAGATAGAATATTTTAAGTAGTCATTTTAATATCATGAACAGAAAAGAATAATATGGAATCAACGAGTCATTAAAATTTGTTGTTAACAATAATTAATAATTAGTAATAACAATCAACAATAATTAGGTAAGTTCAGTTGGATTTTTGGGTCAAACTTTTCTTCTCCCCAGCCCCGCCTCCTTAGCATTTTTGTGTAAGCTAAAATGAATGGATATGAACATAACACGATATCGACACAAGGACACACAAAAACTTTTAAAAAATTATAATATAAATACAACACAAACATAGTCGTAAAATTTATACATTAGGCATTTTTGTAGGTAAATAATAAATAATTTAAATATTTTAGTTTCTTCAATATTTTTAACATATATTTTGCAAAAATTTATGGTTTTTACATTGCAATTATTATTTTGTCAATAACTTTAAAAGAATGTTATATAATATAGCATGATATATGAGAAATGAAAAAATTAAATATCTAACATAATTGCTGGAATAAAATATTTTTATTCTTAATTATTTTTTTTACCCTTAAACTATTCATTAATATGTTTGGGATAAGCTTATACAAAAATAATAATTATTATTATTATTATTATTATTGTGTAGCAGCTTTGATAACTATGGAATTAATTTTATGTCTTGTAGGTATATAACATAATAATAAAAGATGTCTAATACCTATAACATAAGTAAGCGAGACGTTCTAAAATACTCCAAGCATCTAAAACGCAATAGACGAGTGTCTTATTTGAAATGTGTGTTTAACATAGCCAATTGATGGGGCTGGTATTTAAGTCCATAATATGACTTGAATATGCTTTTTATTTTTTTTCCTTAAAAATAAGAACAGTAGACTTTTGCCCAACAGAACTATTGTATTGTTACATAGGCAATAAGAATTTCGTCCTTAATGGGACAGCATTAAACATGTTAGCTTTTAACTCTTAAGGTAAATATCCCAGTAGGGCTAACAAACATCACGAGAAAAACCATTCAACAATGGCTCCCGCGCAACTGTGCATACGGTGGATCAGAAGGAATTCAATGCGATTTGAGAGAGAACATTGGCCCAATGGCATTTGAATGACATGAGAACTTTCAATCAACGATCCATATGGACGATTCCCGTTGCTGTTTAGCTGAACGGAAAATTTACACAACATAGACATTATGAGCCACATGAAACATGCCCTTCCATCCCAGGGAAACGAGGAACACACCGAGACACAGTTGGAGAGTTGTGCAAAATAAAAATAAAGGTTACAAAGAATGCACTTTGTTTACGTTGCACCTAACAGGGAAGAATACAGCTTTTGCGAGGGTCAAAAAGCTACTGCCGCATGCAACGTTTGGCACCTAATTTGGGCTTGTCGAGAATGAATGTCTAGCCACTGCTAACCGAACCCAGAAGTGGATACCTCAGCACTGCAAACGGGGCAGACCTGTAGTCACAGCAAATGTCACAATTAGTCATGTAAACATGTAATCTTAAAGAAGAAACATGCGTATGCCTCTGTGCATGCATGTGTGTGTGTGTGAGACAGAGAGATCAGTTTGACAAATTAACAATAAAAAGCAAAATAAGTTTGCTGCATTTCACAAGGGTGAGACCCTCCTCCAAGTAGTTTAAACCTGAGAACAAAATTTATCTTCTCATTAATCAACAAACTACTTGGACCCGCCTCAAAAGGTATCAAAACAAAAGACATTCAAGTTTATTTTACCAAAATAAAAGTCGAAAAGAAGTGGACAATCTACCAACAAAGAGGTGAATAAATGAAAGGCATCAGCACCAGTCAAGTGTTCTCTACAGTAACTGCCGTATATAACACGTAATGGCCATTAACAAAATGCAACAGCAAGTTCTCCATTTCCTATCTGCCTATCAAAAGTTAGTGTGACATAATAGACATTAAATATGATCACATCAAAGTCAATGAAAAATGGTAGGTAGTTAATTTTGTCTCCATCATGCTCCTAGAACTCTGAAACAGCAATAGCTCATTGATATGCAAGATGCATTCATAGGGAGGAAGTATAGAAGGAGATCAGTTAGGAGTTGATAGTTAAGAAATGATGTGACAGCAGGTTAGGAAGTTTATTTTATTGGTTTGTTTCTGCAGTAGTTATCTTATTTATGAAGTCTACTATTTTTAAAAATCTATTTTTAATAGGAAAATAAGTTGACAGATTTTTATTTTATTCTAGCTTCTAAAAATTCTTTGTATTCAGTTTATTTAAAGGATATTATGATGAATAAGAAGTTCAGACTATTCCTTAAAAATTGTTGACAGGAACAAGTTTTCTAAGCAGCAACCATAGGGTCTAAAAAGGGGAAGAACTCCAGCAAAAAAATAAAAGATTTTCTTGTAAGTTGTCCCATAGCTAGATCCTTTGCAAAAATACATCGCTCATAGCAATGGTACATATCCGAAAGAAGATCCTTTGATTTGTAGGATTAACTGCAAGCAAAACCCTAAAGTAGTAGTTATTCTAGAAAGAGTTAAATGTGAATGTAACTCACGCCCAGCTAATGTCAAGTGGCATGAGAGAGAGAGAATATGATTTTCTTTTTGGACAAAGGTTAGGCAGGATGTACACAAAATAAAGGAAGAATACCTTGTTAATTTTCAGCCAGTTATTTATGCACCCCAAATGGTAGGCATGTTTGCAAGAAAGAGAAGTCAGAGTTTCCCCATCCTCATAATCCTCACGACATATGACACAGCTGAAACAAAAGGACGTAAATTTACTTGCAATGAAAATGAAGAAAGAATTTTAGAGAAGTTGCACTTACGAATCACTGCTTCCATACTGACTGCTTCCTGACTTATATTTAATGGAAGGCAAAGAGGAAATAGTATCAACTGAAAGCCCTCTGCTCTCGGTTCCAACAACTTCAGCCAATGCAAGCAATTCCTAAAATATTGGGCATGGAAAAGGAGAGGTAAAGCAAAATAGAAACCTTGGCAGAAGCACTTGATAGAAGCTAAGCTTACCTCATAAGACAATTCACCTGCATCAATCTCCTCCCATGTATCCTTCAGGTCCAAAGAGCAAATAGGATCAATTGATAGACAATAGATTTCAGTACAAAAACAAAACTGTGCCTGCCTCCAAATTGCAGCTTACTTCATATACAATTGCATTAAAATACCTCATTGTGGACTGGAAGCCAGAAGGCATATTAAAGATTATTGAAAACAGAACAATATCAAAAGCCTAACAGATGATGAAATGTAATTTGGTAGGTATAAAATCTAACCAAAGCTCCATCGTGCATTTACAAGAGAAGTGCTGAGGACTTCATTTGATAGACCACAAAGCAATTTAACTATTATGAAAACAAACTGGATGTGTCGGCTACTCTTATGTGGCAAAACCCAAGGTTATTTGGATAGTAAGAACATGATAAAAGCTAGATGGGCTCAAAAGCCTGTCACTAAAATATAAGCAACTGATTGAAAATCTACAGAAAGTTGATAGCCAAAATCAGGCACCTATAATATTATTTGTTTCCCACAACCGGCCAGCCAAGTATTTTATTGTCCCATAGGGTTGGCAGGTCTTTCCAGTCTCAACCCTTGTAGCAAACTAGTCCTAGTGGAGCATCTAGTGTGCATGTGTGTGTGTGTGTGTAAGAGAGAGAGAGAGAGACTTGAGCTCAATCGAATTTGCCACTTGATGTAGAATGGAAATGAAACTAAAGGACAAACGACACAATAACAAAGGAACCCACCAGAAATGTAAAAGAAAAGATGCAGGAATCAGTAGCTAGAAGCATAAAAGAATCAACACTTGTTGTGTCAATAATCGTAAGGAATCTTCCATGATTAAATAGCATGAGTAGAATTAGCTAAAGTACTAAAAAGGAAAATTAATTATAAAACAAAACAGGAGTATAACTCTAAATAAGAGTTCTATTCTAATTAGGAGATTATCTAACCTAATAGTTATAAGGTCATAATCGAATGAGATCTCCTACAAAGGCAATATTAGCATAAAAAAAACATCAATAAATTCCTAAACATAAAAATTCTTTGTCACCACTCATGACCATTCAAACCTTTGTAAAACCATCCCACCACTGGTTGCATTTTCCATTTGAATTAAAGTGGAAAACTAGTGCTCAGAAAAGCTTGAGCTCACTGAAAATACTTAAAGAAGCCTTCATTTTTAATATGCTAAATAGTTGCCTACCCATCACACTTTAAATCTTAGCTGAGAGTTGTGAAAACAGGCTGTTGCAAGAGGACAATGGTTGCAACTGTGCACATAGAAAACTCCTTTTCTGTGACTAATAAATTGGGCTGAATGCACAATTTCCAAGAAGTTGATTACAAGTCCACAATGACAATAGCAACAAGCTCACTTTTTTTTTTTTTTAATCAGGACTGCATGATACTTTTTCAGATTAAGGAACAATGTAAAGCAAAAACGAATCTAACAATTTAATAAAACAAAGTTGTCAATTATCATAGGTTAAACATGGAATCAAGACTTGCATAACAAATTGAGAAATGGAACAGAGTGATTAAATACTCTTACTTTGTAAAAATAGATCAGCATAATTAGGTTGGCATCAAGTTGGAGCACCAGATGGCTACAACTGCTTATGCCATATCATCATGATTATGAGGAAGAAACTCCGAAAAACTCATTCAACCACTAATAATAAATCTCCAAATCCAGTGTCACTTATAGTCAGTCATGTCCATGAATGTCCAAAACCATGTCTTATTGCTACAAACTAATTAGAACACACCATATGTTGAAGTGTAACAGCCTTGATAAATCCTGGTATTCCATGGCAATGCCAGTGGCACCCTCAAATTTCTAGACACTTAATTTCCTCATGTTATCTGTAGTAGTTATTATAAATATATAACTGAATCACATGCTTAAGTCACAATATTTTCATAATCTCAGCCCAAGACCGGCCTAATAATGAAGTGAGCCTTCGCTGGGAAGAAATAAAACCTACCCGTTGCGTCCCCGCCCGCCCCCCCCCAAAAAAAAATCAGCTTCACTTGGCAAGACTGAAAGTGAATATAGACTATAGCATAGCTTGGAAGCAAGGCAACATAACAGAGGTGGCAGGGCACCACATAGTGTATGTATGGTTAGGAGATACACTACTAATGTTCCAAAGCAAACAAGGCAGATGTAAGCAAATCCCTAGGGTCTCCTCACGCTGAGAACCAACAAAAATTAGGGGACTCTAGTTAGATCAACAAGGAATAACACTCTGATCAAGTAGAGGCTGTTTAGCTTCTATAGATTATTAAATGGCAAGACTTAATTTGCATAGACACTTGTCAGCCAGCATACACCCAAAAGGTATTTTGACAGCACATCAATCTCACAGTGAGAGAAGAAATACCATATTTGGAAGCCTAAGTTAAAAAGGGAAAGTTTTTGGTCAAAAGAAGAGTGCGCTTGCAGATTGTTAGGTCAATCTATATGTGCTCTGTTTTGATCGTGCTCTGTTTTAATCATTTCATATGAGTCTAAATTGGAGTCTTACAGACTATTTCCCGATTAGAGAAGTGTTTGTCAATGAAGTCTAGCTTTGTTTGGGTTTGGTTTGGTTTGGTCCTCTTATTTATCCAAGTGTGGTTTTTCCCAAATGGAAAAGGAGTGCTACTCTTGAGTCTAAACAAACATGTTTATGAGCTTTGGCCCAAAACAGAGTTTTATAAAATAACAATCTGAATTATAAGAATTTGATCACTTGTTATTCCTTTTTGTATTTTTCTCTTTATATTGTTCTGCCTGCCAGAGTACCTTGAAAAATGTTTGCAGCTCAAACATATCCTATCCAAGTCAATCCCGACTTAACCTTAAACTAGTTATCATTATCAAGAAAACCAAAATTTTTGAGTTTAATCTAGTCTAAACCTGCAACAAATCAACAAAAAGACAGACCTTTAATGTTTCCCAGATTGCATGCCTTCAGAAAAATCAGTTAACTACCCATCAAAAGATCATTTAAAGCAACCAAGAATCCTGCTCTGCTAATAACAGTCAAATTAATACCCTGACACCTTTATAATGGCAAAGTGGGATTTTGAGATTCAATTCATTGCATCACAGGCTGAATCCAAAAGTTACCACCAAGAGAAATATCTAAGAAACAATTAGTGGTCATATTTCTTTTTGCTTTTCTAGTTTATTTTATTCAATTAGTATTGGAGAGTGGAGACACCCTGAATTAACATAGGCTGTATAGGTCCAAAACTAAAATTGCTAGCTTTCATTTTTTTATGCTAAACCATTTTCCAACCTATAGGTCTCAATTTTTTTCATAATGCCCAATATAATTCAGAAAAATAGACAAAGTAAACAAAGAGGAAGTAATTAAAAGGGTAATATGTTTAGAGTTGTATAAGTTCATACCAGGGAGTTACCACCATGATCCTCGGCATGCACAGCTTCTCCTATAGAGACATAATATTACTAAAAGCTCAGATATTTTGTTAGACATATGCAATTCTATTTTGAGTTACACAGTAGATCTCAATACTTACTATCACGGATTCCAGCATGGGCCAACAATCTGGCAGCCATTTCTCTTTCTTCAGCATCTTGCAAAGCTCTAGCATAAGCCTCATCACTAGAAAGCTCAGCAGGGTCATATTCAGATTCAGCATGCACATCAAATGCATCTACATCACCATCTGCATCACTCTCATCAAATTCATGCTCGTCATCACCATTACCTCCATGTGTGTGGTCATTTTGATCACCAAAGTCATCCTCATCATCATGCAAGTAACTTCCAACCTCCCAGCTCCCATAATCACTCCCTTCATTGTTCATTCTTAGCATCATGTATGCCCTTTCCTACTCCATGATAGAGCACATAATCAAGAAATTAGTGTAGGAACATGAAAGCATTGGAGCTAAAATAAGCAAATATCTTGATTATCAGTTTTTGGAAAATTAAACCTTGAACTCTCACAAAATCACATTTGTTTTCCATTTTATGGTTCCCTACTTAAAAAAAAAAGTTCGAGGACGACTATGGGTATCGTATCATCCATGGCACAACACTATGGGATCAAGCCACGTGGTTACGGCTTCATCTAGTTCAAAGTGTACCAAAATTGCAGAACATAATAAATTTTCCAAAGAAAGCAAAAGAGAAGCCCAAGAAACAGAAATTGGTAGGGAAATTTCGTCCATTGGAATGTCATCAAAGAATCGATTGGGTGAATTCATAGGATTGAAGTCGAGCATTTGACGACGACAAACAGCCAATTGAAATTGAAATAGCTAATAAACAGAGACAAACGCTCGCAGGCCAAACAAAGAAACAAAGATATATACATATATATATATATATCGAGAGAGAGAGAGAGGACCTGTTCTTGCAGGGTACGGGCGAGAGCGAGATCAGCGTCGATCTGACTGAGGGTAGTGAAGGGAGTTCTCGCGCTTCTTCTAGGGGACTGACGAGCAATAGAAGTATTCTCCCTCTCCCCTCCTCCGTCGTCGAAGCTATCGCCTTCTTCTTCAACACCATCGCCATCCTCATTTACACAATTCAAATTAGGGTTCGCTTCTTCTTCTTCTTCTTCTTCTTCTCCTTCTCCTTCTCCTTCTCCTTCTTCCTCTTCCTCCTCTCGATGCCCTCGCTCGTTGTCGCTATTGCTGCCGTTGTGCTTTGCCCCTCCCGAATCCGATTTCGCATTGCTCTCCATCTGCTGTAACCTTCTATTAGATTAGATTAGATTTTTCGGCGTGCTTTCTATCTAAATTAGATTGTTACTTTCATCGAACGATTCATCCCTTTCTCTTTTTAGGTGTGATTATTAGGGTTTTTCATTGGCCTTCTCCATCCTCACGCTTCTGAAATTGATCCTTCAAAATTATATTATGAAATGAAATAAAAGTAAAAAAATTATACATCAATAAATAAATAAATAAAAAGTTTATTGTTTTTACGAGTTATAATAGTCGCGACTTCAAAATTAATTTTAGTATTAGTTAGTATATTGTCACCACAAAATTCATGTAATTTTATTTTAAATTTGACTCGTTTCAAATAATTAAGATTAAATAATATATTAATCCCTTATCAACCTATAAAGAAGTAGTGTTTTTATCATTTACTCCAAATTTAACATTCTTAAGAGAATATTATAAGAGAAAAAATTCTAATTATCTTTATATTTTAATAAAATTTTTAAAACTCATATAATATTATTTAAAAAAATCAAAAACCTTACTTTTAATATATCAAAAGATATTTCAATCATATTATGTAATAAGGTTGAAATAAGGTATGCATGCAATTGTATAATTTCTTTTGACATTTAGGTCTTCATCTTTTATCCCTAGTCATACAAGTGATAATATTTTTCATAACAAGGAATAAGAAACTCGAGCATATTAACAAATTTAAAATCAATTGAATAATATTTTCCATTATAAAGTCATATGAAACCAATATTTTAGTTAAGATAGTATTTTTTTAAGCACTTTGGTATCATTAATTGTTCTTTCCCAACGTATTATAAATAATGTAAGTCTCATGTCAAAAACACATACATACTACTTATTTTAAACAATTATAGTCTTTTTTTACAAAGTAAGATTTGTTCTATTACTAGAATAATTGTGAAAATATGATTTATGTCAATTGCTCTAACACAATTTTATTAAGAA
>JAHLGO010000090.1:4757680-4769712 GCA_020615895.1 Ceriops decandra
AAAAAATAATAAATTTAAAGATTTTATCTTTTAAAAAAATATTTTAAGTTATTTCTAATTTCTATTAAAATTTCATTAAAATTTGAAGAAGTAATCACAACTTTAATTAATACACAATGTGCTTTTAAAATGTTTTTAAGGTCTTTATAAATAGTGTCACAAGAGTGTTAAAACCAATCACGAAGAACACATTGTCACTTATTATGATTGATAAGAATAAGAAATATTGCTAACTACTCTTCCATAACAATAAACCTAAAACCAAACAAGAATCTTCTCTTTTTTTTTTTTCAATTTTTTATGCAAGTTCATAAATATTTCTCTAATTATCCTAAATAGATCAACACATGCATTTGGATGATCGTTTAAGTTTTCAATCACCTATTCATGGCTAGTTAGCTTTTAAATTCTTTATAATCATGATTTGTTATGAGATTGTGAGTCATCTTCTACATATGTATGATATAGAGCCATAATGCTTGAAACATCATTATCTAAATTTAACATCAAATCCTTAATATCATATTTTGCATTGAGCTTAATATCCCTTAAAATAATGTTGATTAACACATAAAAAATACACATTAATTTTTTTTTTCATATAATGCTATAAAATTAAAGTCAAGAATAATAATAGATAACATATAAAAACACTACATAAATATGTTTAATGGTAGCATTAAACACTTAAACCAAGTTCAACGCATAACATTCAAAATTAAAAACAATCCTACAATCCACACGTTTATCAGTCTAAAGACTTAAATATGTCTTACTTTAGGATATTTAAAACCTAATCTCTCTTTCTTGCACTTGACATTTTTGAAAACATAATTCTATATGCCTTACCTTTATTAAATAACTTAATCGCCATTATATATGATACTATATTTATCCCTTTTAACTCATCAAGTGCTTTGATATATTCTTCCAAAGATAGTTTGACTTCATTTGCAAACATATTCATATTTTTACTAATAAAAACTTGTAAAGTAAAACTCATCTCCTTTCTATGTAGCTCTAATTTTTTCTTTATATTTTCTCTAATTAAGGCTATAGTATTTTGTTATTGCATTGTGAATGAAATTTTTTCTTTTGCTTAAGTTGTTCTTAAATTATTACCATTTTTTGACCTTTTATCTTAGTGGATATCATTAGTAACATTTCAAGTTCTTCATTTAAAGGACTTTGAGTTAAATGTTGGGTATGCACTATAACAACAATTGTATCTCCAAAAATGATGTACAAATTTTGATAATTCTGACAAACCTTTTTTAAAAATTGCTTCATGTTTTTTATTACCTATAAAAAATAAAAGTATCTCATAATTAATTTTAAATAATAACACAAATTAAGATCTAATAATATAATACATAAAATTTACCAAGAATTATTTATCACCTTTAACAACTTTTGCTATTGTTCTTTAAAAACCAAAATCACATTAGTCATTAAAGAATAATGGACTCTTGTTTAACTTATCATTTTTGTAAAATCCTTCTAATAACTTTTAAGTACATTGAATTTATTCTTCAATTAGATGTAAGTATAAAGTCAACTAGTTCTGTAACTTAAATCATTTATTATAGCCTTTCAAAAATTAATAAAAAGAGTTATTTTCTTATTACCCTTTGTCATTTATTTCTCCATCAAAGAAATAAAAAAGCCTTTAACTTTTGTTATGTACCATTTAATCCAACCTCAATAATTTTATCTCTACTTACATAAATAAATTGACTTAGTTTTGATATTTAGATTTCCACTAAAGCAACTATTAACATGTATAAATTATATATGTAATTAGTAATAAAAAAAGAAAGTTTAAGTCTTTCTAAAATGCTCATAACAAGAAAGAAAAATAATAAGAAAATGAACAATAATACATGGTCAAACCATTGAAGCACGATGAGAGTGACAATACTAAATTAGAAATTAAGCATTACTTTAATTGCTAAAATCTTTATTCACATTTATATGCCCACTTAAATTTGACCTTCTTTTAGGTCAACTAAGTCAATAATGTCATTATTCTATAAACCTTAGTAATTGTGGTTAAATGACCATTATATCACCGATTTTATCTTCTTAAGATCCATTTTTATTTCAATCTTAAACACTATATGCCTTAAAAATTTCATACTCTTTAACCAAAACTAACATTTGCTAAATTTTGCATACAATTACTTGTCTTTTAATGTATAAAATACCACCCTTAAATATTGCCCATGCTTTTCTTTTATTTTGGAGTAAACTAGAATATCATTAATAAAGACAAGGATGAATTATTGAAGAAATGGCTAGAACACCTTATTTATTAAGTCCATAAATGCTATTAAAGCATTAGTATGACCAAAAAACATTTAGTGTCTTCTGACCTATATTTAATATGAAAAGCCTTTTGTGGAATGTTTTCTTTTCTCATCCTTAAATAATGATAGTTTGATAAGTGATAAATCTTAGAAAAGTATCCCTAAAGTTGGTTAAAGAGATCATGGATCAGTAGTAAGGGATATTTAGTTTTAATTGTCACTTTATTTAGTTGGTAGTTGAAGTTCCCAACTTCACCTTAGGATATACTAGACTATGATATTGAGAGGAGGGGGTAAATTAGTGTCACACCCCTTAAAAACACACTCTGATAATTTAAGTCAAAGTATTCTACTTATTTAATACTCTAACTCTCGTCAATACATAGGTATGTGAACAACTTCTTCCTTTTCTTAAAAGTGAACTCTTTCTTAAATTCAACTAAGGTAGATCTATTGTTACCTACTAATCAAAATAGTCCCCAAAGTCACCTTTCAGACACCTTGCCTATTAGATAAATCAGATGTTCTTGATTAGGTTTTCTTTAAGTTATGGGTTCAATGATATTTTAACTGCGTTCACAACTCAATTCAAAACACAGAATGTAAATCAAAGTAAGGACGCAAGAGATTTACGTGGTTCCGTCAATGTGATGTACATTTATAGTAGTAGGGACTCTTCTTCTACTAAGACAATCCACTATATTTGAGAATACCATTATGGTACTCCTGATGTTGACAATGTAGTTACAATAGATGTCTTAATCCTCTATTCATTTCATTATTGCAAATACAAAGCAAGTACAATACAAGGAGTGTCACTTACTGTGTCTACCCTTTATTCTAACTTGTCTTGCCTCTGTTGAATTGAATAGGCTGCTTCACTGTCGCTTAGAAGTCCACCACAACACACTCTAACCTCTCTTGAAGAAATCAAGAAATACATTGAGTTCTTTCCAATGCTTCACCAAATTCCTTCTCTAGGTTATTTCACACAACTTTTGCTTTCTTTGTCTCACAATTTCATGGCTTACACTCATGCTTCTAGTGTGTCATTTCACGTCTCATAGCCTGCCCCATGCTTTTGATCAGTCACGTCGTTGCATGTTTCGGTCTCACACTGTCGCATGTTTTGGTCTCACGTTTTAGGTCTACACCTGCTTCGCTGTTCTTCAGCCTCATGGATAACAGGTCTACTTACCTCGTCCATTTCACGGTTTTGCTGGTCTCTCGTTTCTGGTTTTTGACCTTACCTCACATTCCTCAGCCGCTTCACCTTTCTGGTTTTTCTGGTTCACGTTCCTCAGCCACCTCACCCTTCTGGTTTTTTTGGTTCACGTTTCTTAGCCTCCTTATGCTTTTAGTTTTGCTGGTTCACGTCTCACATTTTGGTCTGTTGGCTTTTCTTCTAGGTGGTCTCACAGATACTAGGTCTGGTCTCACTTGGTCTAGTTTCCAAGTCTAGTCTAATCTAATGTCTCACCTTCTTTAGGTCTCACGGATCTAATTTCTTCTTTTGTGGTTGCACGGATTTCTACTCTTACGGGTGTGCCATTTATGGTTTTCTTCTCTTTATGGTTTTTTCTAGTTTGCTGTCCCAGTGGTGTGTTCTGGTTTGCTCTCCTGGTGATGAGTGTTTCTCTTTTACAGTGGTGGTTGTTTCTATCTTTTGGTGGTGTGCTCTCCCGTTTCTCTCTATCGTTGTCTATTTCACATTTTGCTCTCCTGGTTATCTTTCATGTGTTGCTCTCTCAGTGGTCTTTCACGTGTTGCTTTTCTCTCTCGGGTAGTGAATTTCAAATTTTATGGTGGGCTTTTCTCTCTCAGGTGGTGAATTTCAGATTTTTAGTGTGTCTGTCGCCTTTTCTCTCTCAATGGTGAATTTTAGATTTTATGGTAAGCTGGTTTTTCACTTCTCTTGCTCTACCAGTATATATACTCCATTTTATGCAAACCTTAGTAGGATTTACTGTAGCTGTGGCAAATTTCTTTTCTTGCCCTTTTCTTTCTACTGAAAACTCATCCCTTGAATGCTTGAATGAACCATTTCTACTTGCACACTTAAATCTGGTTGATAACAATTACAACCCATACAAGGCTGTGGGAACAACAATCTCCCCCTTTGTAATTGTTGGCAACACTCACAACGAAAGCCATTATGCAGCAGTCCTTCATAATCTTCTTAGAGTAATAATCCAGAAGTAGATGGATTACAATCCCCCTAAATATGCGCTCCCCCTTCCTTAACAACTTCCTCTACACTATTGCTTCTCTCTCTTTTTGCCAACCAATTACAAATTTGAAAACCTACAAAGTAAAGATGGAGGATTCACCTGAACCTTAGGCTTGATGAGGCATTTGCACAAACAAACTCATTCTGTGCTTTTCAACTAGTTCTGTGGATAGAGGTTTAGTTAGAATATTTGAGATTTGATCTAGCTCCTCATTGATAACTTTGATCCAGGCATTGTCTTGTGTAGCTTCTTCAATAGATTTAGGTTCAACTTATGAGAGTAAAGCAATAGCTCCCACAATTCTTCTTCTTGTTGTAACTCCTACTGATGGGTCACCTATAATCTGATTTCCTTGACGAGCAATGGTCCACATTTTCTTTGTCCATCTTTCTTACACAATCTTAGTTGCAAAAGGATCTCTTTCTTCATCTTCATACTCACTCTTCTCCGAGTCTGAACTTACTTCTTATTCTTTTTCTTCAGGTTGGTCTGATTCTTCATCTACATTGAAGTCATCTTATTCATTGTCCTCAGCTTTTCCATTCTGCATTATTTTCCAGTTCTCATTTATTCTCACATCACTAGATGTGATCACTTTTCCTAGCTTATGCAAGAAAACTTTGTAACCCTTTGTCTTTACTAAGTATCCCACAAAGATGCCTTCATTAGACCTAGTATTGAATTTTTCCATTTTTTGATCCTTGTTCTTCACAAAACATTCGCTACCAAAGATTCTAAAATACTTGGCTGTTGTCTTCTTCCCACTCCATAGCTCATATGGAGTCTTATTAGTATTAGGCCTTAATAAGACTCTATTCAGTAAATATACAGCTGTAAATGTTGCTTCTGTCCAAAATCTTGTGTGAAGCTTAGATTCTAGCAGTAGAGTTCTTGCCATTTCAACCACAGCTCTATTTTTCCTCTCTACCACCCCGTTTTGTTGAGGTGTTCTTGCTACTACCATCTGATGGTGAATTTTATACTTCTCAAGGTAATCTTCAAAAGCTCCATTTGTGAATTCAGTGCCTTGATCTGACCTCAATACTTTAATCTTGCTTCCACTCTTATTTTCAGCCAATCTTCTATATCTCTTGAAGCAATTCAGAACTTTTGACTTATGTTTAAGATGCATAATGCAGGTTCTTCTAGAATAATCATCAACAAACAAGATGAAGTACCTCTCACCATTTAACCCTTTTGTCCTCATCTATCCACACAAATCAGTATGTACAATGTCAAGCACTGCTTTAAAACTAAACTCTTTGGTCTAGTACTGCTTTCTGGCATGTTTTCCTTTAGAGCATGCTAAGCAAACATACTCTCTCTCTCTCCTGAGGTCGAGAATATCTCTGATTGCATGAGTAGTGGTCAGCTTTCTTATGGTCTTTTGTGTTAAGTGTCCCAACCTCCTATGCCAAAGTTGATTTTCTTATTCTTTGGTGAGTAAATAGCTATTTGTCTTGTCCTCATCAATCACATATAAATTTCTAGTTGTTCTCTTCCTGGTTGCAACAGTATTGTCTTCTTTACTCTTTACTTGGCAACTTGTTTTTATGAATATCACTTTATGGTCTTTGTTGCATAATTGGCTAATGGATGCTAGATTATATTTGAGTCCTTCAACATGTAGAACATCTTTCAGCTTTCTTTTTCCAATATTTACTAACCCCTAACCACTGATGTTGAGTGAATCATCATTGCCAAACTTGACTTTACCTTCTTTTGATTTGTTTAACTTTGATAATTTACTCTTATCTTCTGTCATGTGTGAAGTGCATCCACTATCAAGGATCCACTGCTTATCTTTGTAGTCAGCCTTTAGTGCAATTTCATCTATATTAGCTACCTCTCTTTTTGCTTTATATTATTTCCTTTGAACTAGTTTGAAGGTAGCTTTCTCCTTTTTCTTAACTTTGACTGCACCAATTGTTTTTACTGTGCAATCGAGTGCCTTCTCTTACTCAAGGAGAAGTGTCATGCATCTCTTGGCATTATAGTCATCTTGTTCGCACCTTTCATACTGCTTCAAGTCTACCAATACAATAAACTTGTTCTTTAAAACCACTAGTTTGGGCTTTCACCAACACTCCTTATCAGTGTGTCTTTGCTTTTTATAGTATGTGCAAGAACTCACGATAGGTGTTCTCCTCTGAATTTTGTATTGTCTCCCCCTATATGCAGTATTGTATCTTCTCAAGTTGGAGACATATACTGGCCTTTTCCACCAGCAGTTACTCGCTTTATGACCCCAAACACCACAATAAAGATAGTGACATTGAAACAACCTCTTCTTGGGTCTAATCACAACTTGTTTTCTTTTGTTCATTACTTGCTGTGTAGGCAACATAGCTGGCTTTTTTGCTTGTGTGACTTTCATTTCAGTCACCTTCTTCTCCTTTTTCTGTTCAGTCGTAGCCCTTTGCTGGCTAACCTTCTTTTCTTCATTTTTGTTTGGCACCCTAGATTGCTTCTTGAAATCCTCTTTATTCTTAGCTATCTTCTTCTAAGTCACAACCTTCTCTTTCAAATTTTGTGGCACATTCTTATTATCTTTAGGCAATGCAGCTTCAGATTACTACACTTTCTCTTCATTCTTCCTTTCTCTTACAAAACTTATTTCTCCTATCATTTCAAGCTTCTGCACGTTCTCTTCACTCCTTTTGAGTTGTTGTTGAAGTCTCAGCAACTCTTTCTCCATTCTTTCAATTTTTGAAATCCTTGAGCCAAGCTCTATTGTAAGGTCGTCACATATTTTGATATGTTCTTCAAATCCTCTCTTCAAGTCAATATGTTCAGCCTTTATTTCATTCTTTTGACTTTCAACTTCCTCAGACTTTGCTTCAACTTGTTTTATGTGAGCATATAACCTTTTTATGGTTCTGCCTCTTCTAATTATCTCTTTTGAAGCTACTTTCAACTCAGCTTTAAGATCTAGTTCTTCTTCATCAACCTCCTCTTCCTCTTCAGAGGTTGAACTACCTCCTTGATCTCATGCTATAAAGGCATGCTCATCTGATGAGTCTTCATCTTCCTCCTCATCAGCTTCTTTTATTTGACTCACATAACTCTTGAATGAGCCTCTCTTATTCTTCTATGGGTTGGGACTCTTCCTCTACCGAGACAATCCACTATATTTAAGAATACCAGTGTAGTACTCCCAATGTTCATCATATAGTTACAATGGATGTCTTAATCCTCTGTTCCTTTCACTATTACAAATACAAAGAAAGTACAATACAAAGAGTGTCACTTACTGTGTCTAAACTTCTTCTAACTTGTCTTGCCTCTATTGAATTGAATAGGCTACTTCACTGCCACTTAGAAGTCCACCACAACACTCTCTAACCTCTTTTAAAGAAATTTGGAAATACGTTGAGTTCTTTCCAATGCTTCACTGAATTCCTTCTCTAGGTTGTTTCACACAACTCCTGCTTTCACCGTTTCATGGCCTGCCCCACACTTTTGATCAGTCACACCGTTGCACATTCTGGTCTCACGCAAACACATATTCTAGTCTCACACTGTCGCACATTTTAGTCTTACGTTTCAGGTCTGTACCCACTTCGCTGTTCTTAAGCCTCACGGATAATAGGTCTACTTTCCTCGTCTATTTCACGATTCCGCTGGTCTCCCATTTCTGGTTTTTGCCCTTACCTCACGTTCTTTAGCCGCCTCACCCTTCTGGTTTTATTGGTTCATATTCCTCAGCTGCCTCATCCTTCTGGGTTTTTTAGTTCATGTTACTTAGCCGCCTTACCCTTCTAGTTTTTTTGGTTCAAATTTCTCAGCCTCCTCACGCTTCTAGTTTTACTGGTTCACATCTCATGTTCTGGTCTGTTGGCTTCTCTTCCAAGTGGTCTCACGGATACCAGGTCTAGTCTGCTCTAACATCTCACCTTCTCTAGGTCTCACATCCTTTCTTTCTTTAGGTCTGGTTTGCTCTAATGTCTTACCTTCTCTAGGTCTTACGGATCTGATTTCTTCTTTTGTGGTTGCACAGATTTCTGCTCTTACGGGTGTGTCATTTTTGGTTTTCTTCTCTTTATGGTTGCACAGATTTCTGCTCTTACGGATTTCTAGTTTTCTTCTCTTTATGGTTTTTTCTAGTTCGCTCTCCTACTGGTGTGTTCTGGTTTGCTCTCCTGGTGGTGTGTGTTTCTCTTTTACGATGATGACTGTCTCTCTTACAGTGTCTGTCTCTTTCACGTTTTGCTCTCTCGGTTGTCTTTCATGTTTTGCTCTCTTGGTTGTCTTTCACGTGTTGCTCTCCCGGTGGTCTTTAATGTGTTGCTTTTCTCTCTCAGGTGCTAAATTTTAGAGTTTATGGTGGGCTCTTCTCTCTTGGGTGGTGAATTTAGATTTCTGGTGTGTTCGTCGCCTTTGCTCTCTCGGTGGTGAATTTCAGATTTTATGGTGGGCTGGCTTTTCACTTCTCTTGCTTTACTGGCTTATATACTTCCTTCTATGCAAACCCTAGTAGTGTTTACTGGAGTTGCGGTGAATTTCCTTTCTTGCCATTTTCTTTTTATTGAAAACTCATCCCTTGAATGCTTGAATGAGCCATTTTTTCTTGCACACTTAAATCTAGTTGACAACAATTACAACTCATATAAGGCTATGGGAATAACAGTAATAACCAATGAATAATCTTATTGAGTCATGTTTTATTTTAGAAACAACATTAAAGCTACTCATGGCAAAACACTAGGTTGAACATATCCCTTGTCCATAAGATTTTGTAATTAAGTCTTTAACTCCATTTACATTGTTGGTGAGTTCAATACAATGGTAGTGATATCAACTGAATGATAGGAATAACATCTATGCAAAACTTAATTTCTCTGTTACGAAGTAACCTTGGTAATTTTTCCAGAAACTCTTTAATTTTTAATACACTCTCTAGACTAAAAGTGCTCTTCTTGATATCATGAATACATGTTCATAGCATAAGCCTCTACCATTTGTGTTACTGTGGCTCAGTGACCACCTTCTTATGGTTGGGTTGCTATTTAAAAGAAGCTCATACATGCCATTGTAAAGGAGTATTACTAATTTCCCAACACAACACCATATATTGCAAAGGATAACACTTTGCACACTTTGTAATAACATGGTAACAATCACCATGTTTTCTTTTAGTATTTTTAATTACCAAGTGATGGTGTTTATACCCTACCATTTGGCTTTCTCAAAGCCATTAAAAGGGTGTTATACCACAGATAATCATTCATGTGCATGTTATTGTACTTCTCATTTTGTTTTTTTTTAAAATTTTTGTTTGATAAAGATCAAAATTGAAGAATTAATCTAATATTTATAATAACACTAAATTAATATATAAATCAATTAAATTGATCATCAACAACAATTAAACATAAAATTAAACTACGTTAAACAAATTAATTTAGGTTATGATATTATTGTTAAGAATCATAGAGATATTTATCATATAAATATAAAATTGAAATGGTGCCTTAAAATTTTTATTCTTTAAAACAAATCAATTACTTATTGAATATAATTACAATCTAATGTAAAAGAGAAAATTATTATTAGAATAATTTTTTATTATTCTAATTTTTTAGACTCATTAAAGAGTTATGGTAACCTTTATTGTCAAAGACGATATGAAAGAAACAACTTTTATAATCTAAAACACTTTTAGAAAGAAAAAAGGGAGGCTAATACCCTAATGTAAGCATATTTGACCATATAGTGAGATATTTTATAAGCATTTTGATTTTAGAACCCTATTTAAGCAACTTATGTCAATTTTTAATAAATTGCATTTTAGTTCTTATATTTTTAAATATCATATATTTAACTTTATAAATTTCTTAATGTATATGACTTATTAAGATCCTAATATGTTCACAATGAATATAAATTATGATTCTAAAGGGTTAGATAAATTAAAATTCTTTAATTTATCATTAATTAATCATTTAATCAATTTATATCCATAAATAAATATTGATGTCTAGTCATATATCATTATCACCCAAATGTTAAAATTATTAAAGTAATTTGACTAGTTCCTTTAATAAATGGTATCTCAATGTAATTCATTCCTTTTATCATACTAATGTTCTAATTAGCATGAAGTATAAAATTAGTGCCTATCATTCATTTATATTAGTTCCCAAACAATCATATGATCATTAATTCTATGAATGAGATCATAACTCCTTATGATTCATCATTTTACCTTCTGTAAGGAATTATTAAATCAATACTTATTAAGAATAAGTAAAACATTATTCAATGATTATTTCTAATTGACAAATTTTTTATTGATTACTCAATCTCTATAGAGTTCATTATATGTCCAACATTCATTCTCACAAACAATCATTAATTAGGATAACCTAAGGATGAAATCAATGCATATCAATTCCTATGTTATACAACTTAATGATGAATAAGATAATAACTTCTTGTGAGTCATCATTATACCTTATATAGGGATTTCTTTAATCAATACTGATTGAGAATAAGTAAAACATTTTCTAATAAGTACTTCAGAGTATCAAATCTTTTATTGATTACTAATCTATCTCTACAGTGTTCATGATATGCCCAACATTTATCTCGTAAATTATCCTTGATTAGGACAACCTAAAGATGAAATCTAAATATACCAATTTCTATGTAAGATAACTTGGTGATATAAAGTTTAAGGATCACTTACATGATTGTTACATGAGAAATTACTTAGATAAAGAAGTATATTTCCATTTAAAAATTCTTACAATGGTCAATTTAATGAATTTGTTTAACTAACAAGTGCCTATATATTTGTTTAACTATCTTTATGCTTTAGTATATAAGATGAACTACTTGCTTTATAAGAAAGAAACACAATATGTGTTAGTCTTACAACTCCATTAATGTCTAATCTTAATAGTATGTCAGCCAAAAATATTTAGGATTAATACTTTAATGTAATACATATCTTATCATTATGATCTCAGCATAATTATTTTTATAAAGTATATTTTTTTGCATAGAATTTATCTTTAGAGTTTATCAATAATCATATCATGTATATAAACAAAAGTAAAAATAAAAAATGTCTTGAATTGACAAATTATATATATAAAATATCAAATATATATTTATAATGGTAACCAACATATTGACTATTATGACATACATTAACATTAAGACCATTATTCCTTTAACTTTAAGCCAAGTAGCTAACCCCTACCCATTACCTTCCACTGTCATCCTTCTCCTCCTTCTTTTATGTTTCTTTTTCTTCTTCTTTAGCCACAATCATTTTTATCAATAGAGATTCTCCTTTATATCTAACAATATATGTTATCATCTTTTGCAACGATGGTGAGTCTTTACCAGTTAATGGCTCCTCTATGTTTAAAAGCTATACGTTTTCCTAATTATGTTGCTTGCTAATATATAAGGTTGCAGGATCACTAAGGCCTTTATAAGTGTTGAACAATACATCTAGGATGAAAAAAAGGCTTAAGAG